>JAOXYD010004716.1:0-15487 GCA_028565735.1 Pinacopodium congolense | reverse complement strand
TACACCATTCCAATCCTACATGATTCAACACGGTATTCTCCACCAATCCTCTTGTGTTGATACACCTTCTCAAAATGACGTGGCTGAAAGAAAAAATCACCATCTCCTTTAAACAGCGATAGCATTGTTATTTGAGATGAAAGTTCCCAAACACTTTTGGGCTGACGCAGTCTCCACCGCATGGTCCATTTCTAATTCAACAGGTTGTTCACTAGATTCACTTAAAGTCTCAACTCCTAAAATTTCAAATATGTTTGCTCGAGTTTATATCCCCAAGTATGCACACAATTCTAAACACACAATAAAAAGAAAAAGGTCATACAATTCACATAAAGCAGATAAAGCATGAAAAACAAAGATAAATACTTTAAATAATATTAAAAGCTCTAAAGTAATCTTCACTAATTGGTCCTAATATTCCAAATATAAATAGCGTTAGTCCATGGAAACGGTGCTAACAACTTGTTGGTTGGTTTTTATAGATGCTAATTAATTCAATTTAACTCACAAATTTTATTCTTGAAGCACACTAATCTCAATTTAAAATTAAACAAACACTAATGGAGAGTGCACCGGTCACAAGTAATATATGGAGTATTTTAGATCCAATTATCGCTCCTACAGGGAGTTCAACTAAAATGTAAGTACTAAGCCCCAATTAGATATCAATTATCTAAAGATTCAAGATCAAAGGGAATTAAAAATTAAGATTGCTAGCTAAATTTAAAACTATCAACTACTTATGAAAAATAACTTAGTTAATGAAAAGGGGTTGCTAATTGGATAAGTAGGTTATTGAATTTGCCTTTAATGATCTAACTAATTAAATTATAGATTGGAATTGGTGTCTTAGGGTGAGTTCTCTAATTCTAAGCCTGGCTATGGTTAAGACTAAGCTTATTCTCTACTGACTTAAGAGGAAGGTTAGTTATGCATCATTCTTTAAGCATTATGCATAATGTCTAGGAAGCTTAACCTAAAATTCTCAATTTTTAGATTATAACCCGCAACATAAACTAAAAGTTGGTCATGCAATGATTTAAATCTGGTTAGTTATTTATTGGTCTAATATATTAGGTAGATTTCTCGAATCCCAATATGTTTCTTAACTTAGTTTTAAGTGTTTAGGTTAAAATAAGCATTAATCTCATTCAATAAGTAAAAGAGAACCTCCAATAATGCATTAAAAGTCATTCACAACATTCTTAGATCATTTCAGAACCATTCCATAACCCTTAACACGTCTAGCCAACCATTTTAAGCAGAAAATTAATCAAACTCATGATATTCATCATAAACTTGCACAAATGAGAGGAAAGATGGTTCTAATATATATAAACAAGTTAGAAATCACCAAAAATCAACTATAAACATAGTTACAAGCTTGAATCTGGTGTAGCAACTTTCAAAACCCTCAAACATCAATTGAAATCTACAAAATAATATCAAACAGTGGAAAAACAAAAGAGTTTATGTTGCGAGTTGATAAAGATGAACTACTATCTTCTTTCTCCTATTGATTTAGTGTTCTACGTGTTTCTCTCTGTTAATTGGCATTTATAGAGCTCAATATATGTATATATATATAGGAGCTATAGTCATAATTTGTAAAGTTACATCCAATATAATCAAGAGATTCAACATGTTTTGGCCCGCCTAACAGTAAAAGGACACTAGAGTCGGGAGAAGAGTGACACTGCTTAAGTCTACCATTTTGCTTCTTGAAGAGGCTAAAATGTGAGACAGTAAGAGTAAAATGCCAGCCCCTTAATTCCCACCATTTTACTCCCTATTTCAGCTCCTTTCATGAGTTTTTTACATAATTACACTACAATTGCAATGCTACCTACAATTAAACAATTCCAAGATATAATGTCACAATAAAAGCTTAACTTAAGGGTCAATTGGTATCAATTTCAAATGAAAAATCAACCCTTATCAACTCCCCCATGCTTGAGCATTTACTTATAGTCAAGGAAATCAATTTATCATCAATTTCACAATATAGGAAAATTAATATAATTCATCCATCAATACCATTGAAAAAATTTCTTTAATTTTTCATTTAATATAATTAATCAATAGGTTATAAAAATAATTTATCAAATCACGTCACAAAAGATATCAAATCAATTGAATAATGATTCCACTAATTTCCACCAGACCATTAATAATGCCCAAATAATATAGCCTTCAATGGTGGTTTGTTAGGGTTCTGTTGATGCACTGTTAAGTGTCATTTAGAATCCTAAAAATAATTTTTTTTTCAATGTATTCAAGGGCAAGCTAGGCATTTAGTCTTCTAATAATCACAAACCCTAATTGGGATATATTTTTAGGAGAGAAATAGACCATTTTCATCATATTTCATACTCTTTTTGGTAGCCACATCTTTTCATCATTTTTCCTCTAGTTATATGGTTTTAAGCTTTCCTTTAAGTTATAGTTGGATAATCTTAGCTTGTTTCATGTTCTACTAAGAGTAGAACTTACATTTAACTATCTTTTGCCACTATTTTGCTATTATTTTGTCCTTATTTTAGTTTTTAAAAGTTGTTGCATTAGTTTGTTAGATAGTTTGTAAACTTTTAAAGATATTTAATATATAGTTGAATATTTATTTTCAATATCTCTTTTGACTATTCATTATGCTTCCTTAAATTTACCTTTTGATCTTATTAGTTTTATATGTTAGGCTAAATTTTTATTGGTTAAAATATATTAAAGGATGGTGGGATTACAATTATGAGAATAGAATTTGATTTTAATGGGTATGTGTTTTAATACTTAGGTTGAATCAAAACTTTGATTAAAAGCCAAGAATTAGGGATTATGTTTGGTCTTGATCACTTTATTTGTAATTTTTAGTTCGAACAATAGGTATGAACATATGATCTATAATTTTCATTAGCAAATGTTGAAAGTAGCAACAAGTTAATTGAATTTGTAAGTGATACTTAATAAATTAGCCTAAGGTTTTGATTATTTAAGTTATGTGATTAGAGCTTGTGAGATTATGACTTAAGTTAGTTGTTCCCTAGGTTTAATGCTATTATATCATTAAATCTAGAGAGCTTATTCTAGGTTATCACATAGATATGGTATTTTCACAGCTTATTAGATTTACCTATTGTAAAGGAACTTAGGACGCAAAAGCTTGTTTGTATTTATAGGCTAAAATATTAGTTAGAACATAATTATATGGTTTCAATGATTAATTTTCTTTTCCAAATCTTAATAATATCTTCTACTTTTTTTATGATTTTTATCTATTTCGATATCTTTTTCACTTGAATTGATATAATTTTAAACGTGATGATTTAAATATATGTCCCTTAAATGATTATGATCTCTAGTTCATAGTGAATTGCGGTGGTCAAATTTTGAAATGATGCTAAAATTTTCAATTTTCCTTTTCTTTTGAGTGCTTAGCATGTATTTTTGGTAGCCTATTTGTATAATATTTTATGTTTAAGTCCATTTTGTAAGGTTTATCATATGAATTTGAAATCCAATGTTTGAAATAAAATGGTAAGAAAAAGAAAAGAAAAATGTGTTTATGGTAGTATTGTTAAATGAAATGGGCGATTTTCACTTTGCTGCCTTCAAACAAGGTAAAAGTTGATCTAGCTAGTAGCCATTTGAGATAGTGATCTAGCTTAGTAATTAGGAATGTTCACAACAAAATGTTCATACTCACCTCATATTGTTAGATGACATCTCAAACAAGCTAAAGGAGCATTTGTTTGAGTAATCGAGATTGTACATGATAAAGTGTCATACTTCACATGAAAAGACTAGTTAAAGTCCTAAACATTACCCAAATTTCAAATTTTGTTGTGTTCCAATTTTTTTGGGGTTATTTTGAGCATACTTGACTAGTTTGTGTGATAACCTATGTGAAATGTCTTGAATGTTGGATATTATGCACATTGGGTTACCTTTTAACTAATTAAGTTTCTTGCTTATGATTTTTATGTTTGTTGATCATGATCGAGACGAACTTTGTGAATTAGATTAAAGACATTGATTGATTTCTGTTATAACTAATTAACTATTCACTCTTAATGGGGATTGTTTAAGTGAAGTGTCTAAATCATTGCTTGAGGACAAGTAATGTCACAAGTGTTAGGTAATTTGATATGAATGAATTTCTTTTATGTTTTGATATGTGATTTCATAAGGATTCATCTGTTTTCTTGGTATAAAAGTGTTCAAATTATGTTATTTTATATCAAATGATAGGTTTGATCTATTAAGAAATTTTCTAGATCAAAACACAAAGTTTTGATCAGAATTGGAGAAAAAAAGCAGTAAGGATCTGTCATTCTAAAACATTAACAAAAGTTGTTTTAGCTAATCAGTGGAGTCGTTGAAGGAGTAGCAAACAATTTTCAAGGATCAAAACCTATATCCTTTAACAGTGGTTCAATAGGCCGACATTAATGTAATTTAACCCATCATTGAAGGTTCTTCCATTGAGAAAATAGAGATAAAGAGGTCTTTTCCATCTTAGGATATATCCTAATTGGAAAGGGTATAAAAGCCATATAATAGAGGAAAATATTTCATCTTTCCAGAAGCCATCACATTCCTTAGGCCTTTAGCTTTTTTTTTTCTATAAATCTGTCCATGTTCATAGCATTTTAAGTGGGTTTTGCTATTGTTTTGGATTTTAATATGTCAACTTAGTTATTTTAGGTAGCATTGTTTTCCATTTAGAGTTGCTAGATGTTTTATCATTTTATTTTCGTATCTATAAATTTTCTTATGCTTAGATTGAATATTTGATAAATTTAGAGATTGAACCTCGTGAATAATGTTTAGATTCTTAGTTATAATTGCATAGATGATTATTTCCTCAATTCCCAACTATAATTTTTGGATTTAACCCTAGTCACTTGCTATTCCCGGCCTGTCTTTACTAATTTTTGGTTATGTGATGGTTTATCTTATGGGTTTTTGTTTATTCTTGATGGTTTTGGTTAGTTTATGCTTAATAGTTGAGAATTATGCATGTTCCTAGGTTTTGAAGCATTTAATTTTAGTTTTTCTTCAAATTTTGTATTTTGGAATTTCTGTATTAATGCAATTATTTAAGTTTTGTGAATAAAGTGGTATTTAATTGATTGTTAGCACAAAAATCTTGAGTTTTCTTTAAAGTTAGTGTTGAATCTCAATTTCCATTACTTATTTCATAATTTTCAATATGTGTATTTTGGATTTAATTTTTCTTTTTGTTATAATTAGTATGTGTGGCAAGGTGTTTAGGGACTAGAAGGTACAAAAGGGATAATGGGCAATTATTTTATTTAAATGTGATTGATTGTTATTGAATTAGGTGCTTTAAAGCTTAGATTAAATTGGAACATAGGTTTAATGTCAAGAATTAGGAGTTATTTCTAGGCTTGATCACCCTTTTAGTAATTTCCTAATTTAACCTCCAGGATTGAGCTTTGACATATAATAGTCAATAGCAATTTTCGAAAGAAGTAGTAAACTATTAGGATTTGCAGGAAAACTTAGCTAATTAGTCTAAGGTTCTAGTCTTTTATGTTACACTTTTAGAGCTTGCCAAGTTAGTGGCCTAAGTTAGTCATTCCTAATCTCCTAATGCTTCTTTACTATTAAACTTAAAGAGCCTATTAAAGGTTATAAAGAAGTTAAGGGTACACCTAGAGATTCTAAGAATTACCTATTTTAGAGGAACAAGGGATTTGAGAGCTTGTTCAAATTCATAGGTTAATATCTTATCTAGATAATCAATTATATTCAGTTGAGGATCAATGATTGTCCCCAAAATCCCAATAATGCCTTCTGCCAATTTCTTTGATATTGTTTTCAGTTTATCATTTTTTCATTATGCTTGCCTTTCTAGTTACATTTGATGCATCTTGGCTATTTAGTCCTTATTGCATAAAGGGCTTTTATTTTTATTTTTCCATACAATTTTAAAATTAGCATTTACATTCTAACTCTCTGTGATTTGATGGTAGCTCACCCTTCCTCAAAGTTAGGAAGTTCGGAATTTATTATTTGGTAGTTTGTGACAAACTATCAAAATTTTTTGTACCATTTCCATGGAGCTAGCATGTATTACCTATTACTTCTTGTGTTATCTTTATTTTTATTTTTATTGATCTTAATCTTTCTCCTATTTGTTTTGCATGTCCCATAGTTCTTTAAAATACATGCGTTTGTGAAAATTTGTTGAGGAAAACAGGAGTCCGTTACTTTTTCTATTTAACCATTTTTCTTTTTCTCCTATTGAAGTTCGTATAAGGTTTTGTTAGAGTGATTGAGCTAGCCATACATATCTTCTTAACAATGGTAGTTCCTTTCCTTTGAAGAAGATTTCTAAGAGAGTTCAGAATAGTTCACAGAGGAAGAAGAAGTAAAAGAGATCATAGAGCCTCATCAACGCATATTAAATGAGCTTGCACGTCCTACTTTCACTCCTAATTTTCTTTTGTTTTAGCCCTATGTGGCAGTTAAGAGGGGGTGAATTAGGTTCTTAAAAATTCTTTTCAATATCAACCTAAGTCTTACTATCAATTTCAACTAAATACGAAAGCGAAGAAATAATTTAATTGCACAAATTATATAACAATAATAACTTAAGCAATTAAACTAAATCCATAAAAATAAAGGAGGAAAGAAAGAACATAAATGATTTATTTTGGTTCAGTGCAATCCACTTACCATACATTCAGTCCCCAACACTACTGTTTAGATTTTGTTCTTATTATACTTCAACAAGAATGCAAAAATACAATCCTTTTTATAAGCTCAAGAATATCCTTCCACTCTCCCTTTTCTAGGGCTTAGGAATAACCTCACAACACTCCCTTTTCTAAGGCTAAAGGATAACCCCACACACTTCTTTTTCAAGGCTTAATAATAACCCCACAAAAATGTCTAACTACAACTTTATCAATAGCTCATATACCCTCAAGAATACACAACAATAATGTATAAACACTTTCCATACTTCTTGGACGCATAAATAACCTTCAACACTCCAATTTATACTCTTCACAAGTTAAAATAACCATTGACCAACGTCCATATTCATTAAATAACATATCCGTTGCACAATTTGTCCTTTGCCAACTTACTATTGCATTTTCGTCATGTTTGGTCTATCGAAAAATTCATTCAGTCGATCGAAGTCCTACATAAATGCATTTGGTTGTCCGATGCCTATGCTAATAGCTCATAGCACAACTCGATGTTTTTGGAATATAATCTTCACTCGTCATCCAAATGATGTGAACTTTAGAGGGTGGCTTCTTAACACATTGTTCAAATAGCTTGTAAAAGTTCATAGAATTCGGAGATCTAGATGTATACTTACTTTCTTTCCCAAATCAGATATATAGATTTTATAGCTTTACTGAGCTTGTTCAACAATCTAGATTCTAAACTTTATACAAACATTAACTAATCCATGTAAAATCAGTTCCATTGAGTTCTTAACCCAATTCAAAATATTTTAACACAAATAAAACAATACTAATCAAATCTCAACACATTTTATACAATTATACAAACTTAACACAATTAATTCATCTAGTTTACCAACTTCCCTTAATATAATAATATAAACAATTTCATTCACTTTATCTACATAATTAATCAATTTATACTACTTCAATTTACGTAACATTTATCTAAAACATTATTCCATGACTTAGAAACTTCACTTAATTATTAACTTCATTTCTCATCCATCAAATATACTGTAAATACTTTGTCATCATCAAACTCGACAAATACATTAATAGAAACACTTTCTCATCTTCAAAACTAAGGTGGAACCAACCTTTGGTTCAACAATCTCCCTCTTTTTATGATGACAAAACCATATGATATTAGAAGCATGTAACATATAAATCAAACCACTCAAACATGAAAACATCACAAAACTTGCAACTTCTTTCTAATATCACTTATATCATTCTCCCCCATTTATAATCATCAAGAACGATATAACTAATTACACAAAGCTGTAAAACTTAAAGATAAATATAAAACTAGTCACAAATACATATAACATCTACCATTCTCGCTCTTTTATAAATGTTTGATACCAATAATCATGGAGTTTAGAAACAGGTTATACTACTCCTCTCATAAACATAGATTTCAACTCAATGCTTCCCCTTAATAAAACATACCAAAATATCTTTCAAAATATAATAACATAAGTATTCAAAAGAGGGACAAAGACAACCAATTTTCATTTAAAATTTTTACAATCAAATAGTCATCAATATCGATACCAAATGTTGTTAAAAAGTTATACTAATTGTTGTTGAAAAATGACTAAACTGAAAAATCACATACTTGAACCAAATATATCGAAGAGAAGACTTGTCTATACCAATTATTGGAAAACATGATACAAAATGATAGAAGATAAAAACTCTATGCCAATTGTTAGAAAATAAAAACTTGATACTAATTATTCTTTTCGTTCGAAAAAACATTTTGCAAAGTGGGATTCAACTTGTTTACAAATATCATAGCTTATAAAAAAACATCATGTTGACACCAATTGTAATAAGGAGAATGCGCGGATACGATTAATTTCATCAAAACACACACCATAATACCAATTGTTAATATCATGCAAAATAAAACAAAGGATGCAACGCATCACCAACAAGTACTGAAAACAAAACAAATTTCTCTTCTAAACGTAATACTCCAAAAAGTCAATAACAACATCAAGAAACCAATTAAAGTTACTTCATATTCGACACCAATCATTAGAAAATATTTTAAGGGTCTGAAATAATCAAAAACTCTATCAAGGACTCCCCTTAAATTCGTGAAATCTATTTTTTCAATAAATCAACGTTTTAATACAACACATAAAATGCATGAGAAGAATGATATCAACATTTAATCGCAAAGGCATTCATGCTTTACTTTAAAAACTCATGGATGAAACAAACTCAATTATGTAATTGAAATTCCATGCTACCCCTCAGTACATGAATAATACTTCAAAATATCATAAGCTTTTTCTAATGATTGAAAGTTATGTATAAAGGATCTTATCATAAAATGCAAGAAGTCAAAATTTAAAACTTTATGATTCTTGAAACTTTTTCTATCAAAACATTTTAACTTTCCAAAAAATTTTGAATAAAATAATTTTCTTTCAATAAACGTTTCTTAAGCTAATATATGGAGGCAAAACATTAAACATTTTTAGGAGATAATTTTGTAAAACAAAAGCATTCAATATCCCCCTCAATAAAACATTCTCTCTAAATAATATGCAATTGCAGAATTTTCAAACTATGTGAGAGGGATCAAAACTTTCAATAAACATAAATATCAAAAATGTTTTCAAAGGCTTTAAAACATGCTTATAAGTGTAAAATTTAATCATATAAACCATTGCGTATTTAAGCATTCAAGAATCACTTAAAATAAATGTATTAAGATATTTATTAAGACACAAAACATACAAAATTTTAGCATATAAGAATGATGTTTAAGAAGGCTCTTCAATGAATACAACCTAAACAAGCAATTTATATGTTATTTACAACCTTTATCATATACAGTTATAGGCATAGCACAAGAGAAAGGAGAAAGAGTTAAAACCACAAAACTTCAATGATTCGGTTGAACACACAACGCATATCGATCAACCGATTGACCTTCAGTCGACTGATAGTCATCGCTACACAACATATAAATAGGAAATATAAAAGAATTCACTGATAGTAGATAGCAAAACTAAATTAACATTGCAAACTTTCAATCGTTCGATCGACTGAACAACTGGTATTGGTCGATTGATGTACTTGTAAATCAAATTCGATCGGCCGATCTAATCCTATCGGCCAACCGATAATTCACAATATGCAAATAGGACATTCACCCAAAGTATTAAAAAACAGTTTTATTTTTCAAGAAAGCAACACATTTTCAAGTTCAGTTATCCATTTTTAATCAAAATTCCAGTCAATCAAAACATCAAGCAGATAAATATAGGTTTAAGGTGTACCTTCCTTTTTATAATTTATCACCAACTTTACTATTTGAACTTTTTACATCCTTGGTTCAACAATGTTGGTGATTTTCTTTTAGTTGTTGAAAGGTACCTACGAAACAAATATTTAATGGACGTTTGGTACCTATATCATCTTGGGTCCTTGATATTTAGTTTTACATCTTTCTCATTCACTCGACAAAACATTCATATTTAAACGATCATAACAATATTTTTGGGCATGCCCAAAACGACCACAATAATGACAAGTTAGGGGTTTGTATGCATTCCTATGATCATACCTTGGTCTAGATCCATCAAAACTTCTAAATGTATCATGATGATGAGGTCTTAAATCATTTCTATATGCATGTCTAGATGTAAACATTTTTCTTTTATAAAAACCTTGTCTAGAATATGCATGAGAGACATTTAAAGGCATGTGATGAGCATGGTAAACATTTCTAGAAGCATATATATGATCATGAGGAACATATGAAGTAGAATGCTTATATACATCATTTTGATGATGTGCATTTATAAAGAAATTTGGTCTATATTTAGGCACATGTACATTCTTTCTATATAAAGCCTTAAAGCTCTTCTCTTCACTTCTAGAATGCTAGAAAATCTGGGTGTTGATGTTTCTTGATGATTTACTAGGTTGATTGAGTTGCTTCCTTTGTGTAACCACCAAAAACCTCTTCTTTGCCTCTTCTTGGGTGTTGTCTAATGAATGTTGGAGACTCCTAAGGTATTGAGCCCTTATATGCGTCAAAAGGAGGGTCAAGATACATAAAATCCCACATTTGACCCATCCAGCATCAAACCCGCTATCACAATCGTGACTGGGTCACGATTGTGACAGAGGAGCTCATGAACAATGCTGTCATGATCGTGACCTAATCTTTGCAACTCTGAACATCCTTCACTCTGTTGGTCATAACTTATTCTCCGAACCTCCGATTGACTTGAAATTTGAACTACAGACTCCTAACATCGTGATCTTTATCTTTACCAATTTTCATGGCCATCTAAGTTCTAAATGTTTCCCAGAAAGCTACCAAAGTCTCCTAAAAATACTTCAATTTGAAATTTTGATGCTTGTAAAATCAAGTAACAATGTGCATCAAACTATCCCTGAAATAAGCTCAAAATCCACCCTTAAAAACTAAAAAAAAAAAGCAAAAACTCAAAACTTCAAATATCATGCAAAGATGCAAAAGATGCAAAAATGAAACAAACTAAAGTTAAAACACACAAAGAAATACTTAAAACACCTAAAAATGGCCTAGAAACATAACCTAAAAGCACACTTATCACACTCTTCTTTTTCAAGGCTTAAGAATAACCCCACAAAAATATTTAACAACAACTTCACCGATAACACATATACCCTCAAGAATACTCAACATTAATGTATAAACACTTTCTATACTTCTTAGATACATAAACAATCTTTAACACACCTATTTATACTCTTCACAAGCTAAAATAGCCATCGCCCAACGTTCATATTCATTAAATAGAATATCTGTTGTACAATCTGTCCGTTGCCAACTTACCGTTGCGTTTTTTTCATGTTTGGTTAATCAAATTACCTCCTTCGATCAACCTATATCCAATTGATCGACCGATGGTCTCATTCAGTTGACCTAACAATTGAACTATCAATTTTTGCTTCATTCGGTTGATTGAACAATTCATACAATTGACCGAAGTCCTGCACAAATGCATTTCGTATACCGATGCCTATTTTGACAGCTCGTAGCACCACTCGATGTTTTTGCCATATCTTCTTCATTCTTCATCCAAATGATGTGAACTTTGGAGGGTAGCTTCTTGTCACATTGTTCGAATAGCCTGTAAAAATTCGTAGCACTATATAAAGATTTTATAGCGCATCTGAGCTTGTTCAACAATCTAGATTCCAAACTTTATACAAACATTAATTAATCCATGCAAAATCAGTTCCACTTAGTTTTTAACCTAATTCAATATATTTTAACACATATAAAACAATATTAATCAAATCTCAACACATTTTATACAATTATACAAACTTAACGCAATCAATTCATCTAGTTTACGAACTCCATTAATAAAATAACCTAAAAATTTTCGTTCACTTTATCTACATACTTAATCAATTCATACAACTTCAATTTACATAACATTTATATAAAAAATTATTCCATGACTTACCAACTTAGTTTCTCATCCACCAAATATACTATAAATACTTTGTCATCATCGAACTCTACAAATACATTAAAAGAAACACTTTGTGATCATAAAAACAAAGGTGGAACCAACCCTTGGTTCAACACTTTGTATGAATTATCCAGATGATGAGCTAGAGGTTAACATTTAACTTAGAAAAATCTATGTGTTTCCTACTTTTACAGGTTTGTAAGACACTAGCTTATTAGTGATGGGCTACATTACCAACCTAAACAAGCTCCTAAACGTACCATATAGTATGTTCAAGTATAAATTTGGCGAAAGTTAGTAGAATAACTTAAGCTAAAGCCATTTCCCTTTGCCTTAGTAAATGTGGCCAAGGAGTGGCTATATGATTTACCTACTAGATCGGTCAATACATGGGAGTAGATGTAACAGGCATTCTTAGAGATGTACTTCTTTACCTTAAGAGCCACCAACATTTAAAATAAAATTTTGGTATTCTTTAAGACACAGGAGAGTCCTTGAATGATTATTGGGAGCACTTCAACAAGATCTTTAACAACTTTCCAAACCATCAGATAAGTTAATAATTACTACTTCAATTCTTATATGAGTGTCTGCTACCTTTGGATAGGAACATGAATGATGTTACAAGTGTTGGAGCTTTAGCCAACAGGATGTTAGAGGATGCGAAGAACTTGATAGCAACAATGGCAGCAAATTACCAATATTGGGGTAATCACAACAATGCTACCTCTTTAACCAACCAAGTGAAGGAGGTATCCATTTCTAAGTTGGAGTAGCAAGTAGCCAACCAAAGTTCTCTAGTGCAGTAAGCATTGATGGGCTAGGGACTGACTAAGGTATGTGGTATTTGTGCATAAGCTGACCATTCTAGTGATGCTTACCCTATTTTATAGGATGAGAAGTAGTTCAATGCAATTGCAAGATTTCGAGGGCAACTATGCAGGTATGATCCTTTCACTCTTACCTACAATCTAAGGTAGAAGGATCATCTTAACTTTATGCATAGCAATCCATAATAAGGTAGTGGCTATAATATGCGACCTTCTACATATCGGTAGTAATAGCAGTGAGGGTTCCATTCACCACTTAGTTTCCACTATAATAAGCTATAGTTTCAATGAAGGCCTCCATATCTACAGTAACCACAACTAGTTGAATTTATGCCTTTAGAAGGAATTCTTAAGATTTTAGCTATTAACACCCTTCAGTTCTAATAAGAAGCATGGAGTGGTCTCGAGAACTTGAAAAGCTAGGTGAGACAATTGGTTGATGTAATAGAGATGCTGTAAGCCTAAATCTCAAAACAACTACTTAGTCAACCTAAGAATAACCCAAGATAAGAAGCTTGCAAAATTACTTTGAGGAGTGGCAAGGAAGTTAAAGGTATAATGGAACGAATGAGAAGCAATGAGAAGAAGAAGGAACTGAGCTAGTAAAGAAGGGGATGGACCACGCTCCTAAGATAAGTACCTCATACCCTGTTACTACTAACCCATTTCATGTTAAATTTCCATGCAAGACAGCCAAGAACAAGCAAAAGGAGAAGGAGAAACATATATTAGAGGTATTTCTTAAGGTGAAAGTTAATATACCTTTGTTAGAAGCAATCAAGTAGGCTCGATGGTACGCTAAGTTTTTAAAGGAGTCATGTAACAATAAGAGAAAGTTAAAGGGAGATGGGAAGGTCAATATGGGGGAAACGTGTCAGTAGTCTTATAGAGGAAGTTACCCTGCAAGTGCAAGGATCCAGGTATTTTTACCAATTCCTTGTAAAATAAGCAACATGAGGTATGAAAAATGCATGATAGATTTAGGAGCTTCGATTACCGTTATTCCAGTTTCCATATTTAAAGCCCTGAATCTTGATTCCTTTAAAGATACTTTTGTTATCAAATAATTAGCTGATTGATCTAACATTTACCCAAGGAGATTATTATGGATGTTTTGGTACAAGTAAACGAGCTTATTTTTCCTACGAACTTTTAGGTTTTAGACATATAGGATGAGGACACTTCAAGTCTTTTGACAATTTTGTTAGGGAAACCATTTTCTAAGTAATCTCAAATGAAAATTGATGTATATAGTGTGATGTTGACTATGGATTTTAATGGCAAGGTCATCCGTTTTAATATATTCGACACTATGCATTAACCATCGAATTATGAGTCAGTAGCTCAGTTATATATTATTGACTTTGTGGTAGAACATTGATAATTTCTTTTAGAAAGTGGTCCTTTACAAGTAGCCTTGGAAACCTCTATGGAGAAGTAGACGTACAATGGTGGGAAGGATAAGTTTGAGTTTGGAAAGGACATAAAGGAAGCACTTAGGGACCTTGAGACCCTCCCTCAATATCTTGGCAGGTATGCCTCTCAATTTTTACAATTACATATTTTTAATAATCTTTTGTTACCTTCGAATGTGTAGCACTAAAAGTGGAGATAAAGCTTTTGTCTAATCACCTTAAATTGACCTACTTGGGAGACAACGACGCCCTTCACATGATCATAGCAAGTGACCACTCTAAGGGGCAATAAAAAAAGCTTGTGAGCGTGTTATGGGAGTATAAGATAGCATTAGGATGGACAATTAGTGATTTCAAAGGTATTAATCCTTCTTTGTGTATGCACAGTGTTTTCTTAGAAGAAGCAGCTACCCTAGTCCGTCTAATATAAAGGTGTCTCA
The DNA here is from genome assembly GCA_028565735.1 of Pinacopodium congolense. Classification (NCBI taxonomy): domain Eukaryota; kingdom Viridiplantae; phylum Streptophyta; class Magnoliopsida; order Malpighiales; family Erythroxylaceae; genus Pinacopodium; species Pinacopodium congolense. Next base: position 573 of record JAOXYD010004716.1, on the reverse strand, counting down.
ATCCACCGAAGATGGAGGTGGTGAAGAAGGAGGAGATGAAGTTGCTCGATGTGGGTGTCATCTACCCCATCTCAAACAGCAAGTAGCTAAGTCATTTATAGGTCATTTCAAATAATTCAACCATCACAGTAGTGGAGATATGGTCACAACTCAAGTGCATAATGGATGGAGAATTTGCGTGGAAAACTATAAAATCAATTAAATAAGTAGAAAGGATCACTTCCCCTTAGCATTTACTAATTAGATGTAAGAGTGTCTCGCTGTACATTCTTATTATTGCTTTCTTGATAGCTATTATGGACACATTTGAGTGGCCATTGTTTTGAAGGACTAGTAGAAGACAAACTTCACATACCTATACGGGACATTTACATATATATGAATTTCATTTGGCTTAAGTAATGCCCCTGCCATATTTCATAGGTGCATGGTACGTAACTTGACAAATTTATTGAAGATTTTATGGATGATTTTACTACACATAGGGATTCCTTTGATAAGTGTCTAGATCACCTCATTTTAGAGCTTAAGAGACGACAACTCTAGCCATCGTCTTTGTCTCAAATTCAGCTC
>JAOXYD010004706.1:0-15487 GCA_028565735.1 Pinacopodium congolense | reverse complement strand
ATAAAATAAATTTAATAATAATTATTAAATATAAAATAAAATTTAAATTTTAAATCAAAACACGTTTATACATCTTATTAATATATTATATTAATTATTTAATATAAAATTTTATTTTTAAAATATATTTTTAAAACTTAAAAACATAGTTTTATAATTTTTTATATTTCAATTTTTAATATTAAAAATACAAAATAAAAATAAAATAACAATCAAATTTTTATTTTTATTTTTATGTGTAAAAAATTAAAAAAAAAACAAGTCATTAGCTTATTTATTCAGTGCAAGTGACTTCGTTGAATATGGTAAGCCAATCATGTATTGTGTGTTCTTCAAATGGAACCCACAATAATTAAAGAAGATGATTGAATTGTGCGAATTTTGTATGAGGAATTGTAAAGTTGCTTACTCTTCTTTTTTCTCTCCTTTTTTTTTCCTTTGGTTTTACCACGTATGGAACATGTGACCATTACTTTCTTCTTTTGCCACTCAGGATATCCGTGAAGGTTATGAGGGATCTCAAATAGATTTCCAAAATAAAAAAAAACAGTGATGACTCAAATCTCTATGAGAATTGAAAGATAGACAAGAATTATTGTAACTAAGATTTCAAGTATTCTAACAGAGACACAAACCCTTCTCTCTACAGACATTAACTCTCAAGGTTTGTCTATTAGAGATACGATTTAAACAATCTTCCCTGTATAACTTAAAGTTCAAAAAGGATCCTTAGTCCGATACTTTATGATGCATATGATCCTCAATTAGAGGCAAATACAAAGTATATTTGTATCTCAATGTAACATGAGCAAACTTATTAAAGATTCAAGCTTTTAAGGGGGTAGTGAGAGAGAGTTTTTAAGAAGAAGTCATAAAGGAAACACAAAATTTTTATTAGATCTTCTGTTTTCAAGTTTTTTCGTTCTGAATATAATGGAAGATAACCTTTGCTTTTATAGACAAAGGAGCACACCCAAAAGATAAGATCAATGCCCTATCCTAAGGATAAGACCAATGTCTTATCAACCTAAAGAGATAAGAACAAAGTCTTATCAATGAAATTTAAATGGATAAGAACAAAGTCTTATTAATACATCATAAAGAGATAAGAACAAAGTCTTATCAAGACAACTTAAAGAGATAGATTAAAATCTTATTAGAAAGGGACACACACTAAAGATAAAAAGATAAAGACAAATAACATTTATTACATAGAGGCACAATAAAAGGAATCTAATGATTATGTTATTTTCTAATAAATTCTTGTCACGATTACAGGTTAGATGGAGATGTGCCAAAACTAGAACTATCACTGTCACTATCTTTTCTTCTTCTCTTGTTGGGGATTGCTTCGTCAGTTTTTAAATTTTTCAGAAATTTTTTCAATGCCAATTCATCAATGATAAGAGGATCATCATCTGGATCTTAAAAATCCTAAAAGACTGATACTGTAGATTTGAATGGGCCAGCTGTATCTAAGCCCAACTGAAGATCCATTATAGGATTGTCTAGCATCTCAATTAGGTTGTGTTATGAACTTATGGATGTGGAAGGCCTTGGAATAAGCCTGAGTCCTGGAACATTGAACCCAAAGCAACAACGTTGTCCTTAAAGTCTGGCATTTGAGGTTCATCAAGGATGAACTCTCCTAAATAAGGTATAATAGATGTATGACTACTGGCGGTGCATCCTTAAGAAAATGGTTTAAATCATCTAAGAAGTCTATGAGGCCTTTAAATACATGTTCTTTATACCGTGGCCATTAAACTGAATTATACCAAAAGTATACCTGATTGTCTGCGTAAGTGGATCCATCATGGGCCTTACTATAAGATCAATGAATGACAAAGAAACACATAATATTTTACTTTTTTATAAGAGTTTCCCATCGTCGAAGATGTTCGATCACTTAAAAGAGTTAAGATCTTTATCACATCAGTGGTTGGCATCGCTTTTAAGTCCACAAGAGGAAGTTTTTATTTTCTTTATCACATAAGTGCTGATAGATTGGTAAGAGATGGATAGAAATAACACAGGCATACTGGGTAAAGAGTGACTAGAGATACCATATGGTATTTTTTATCATTAGACCATTAAAGAAGAATAATGGATGATATGTTGTCTAAAGGTTAAAGAGGGATAGACTGCAGTGGGTGTCTGGTTGTTGAAGGAAGAGGTATAAGTAGTAGAAAAGGCTTACTCGGGCAAGACAAGTAATTTTACCAATGGTGGTAAGACTTTTACCAATGTGAGGGAAGAAGATTTTTACCTTAATAGTGCTTGATTGGCTCGCCATAGAAAGGATGAGAGAAATAAATCCGGAGGGAGTGATGAGATGAATGTGTTTTTGTGTTAGAGAAAGTAAATCAACTAAGATATTTTGGTACCTCTTGATATGTTTAACTTGGAATTTATGACAGGAGAAGTATTCATTCCATCTTAGCAATTGGCTATCTGGCATAATTTTTTATTGTGATATAAGATTTTAGAGAAAGACGTATTGCCTATTTCTACTGTAAAAAGATAATGACTGAGGTGAAATTTGAGCTTTTCTGTGTCTTTTTTTATTACCAGAATCTCCTTGTAGATTGTATGGTAATGTTTTTCGAGTCTTTAAACTGTCCACTAACATGTCTACAATTAATCGCTTTCCTTCTATTTCCTCTATAAGCACAGCTCCTTAAAATTTGTCACTTGCATCTATTTGTAAGATGCTCTTGCCTTTGTTAGGAATCTTCAATAGAAGTGGATGTTGAGTGGTTAATTGTTAAACTATCTTTATTTGATTAAAACCTCATGGTGGTGGATTCTTCTTAAGTAACTTTGATAACTGGCTGGTATGATTAGACACATGAGGGATGAAATCCCTAATATAATTGATGATTTCTAAAAACTATTGGATTTGCTTAATAATAAGATTCATGTATGGGAAACTTAATTATATGGGTCGGGATGGTGGAATCCATCTTAAAACTTCATTCCCATAAATTATATTTAGATTAATCCTATGTGACTTTTTTGGGCAAAGATCATAATCTTATATTTCTCAATGAGATCTGAAAATTGTTTTAATAAGGCTCGACGCTTTTTTTTGGTTTAAGAATAAAATAAGACATTATCAATGAAATCAAGTCACTTGATAGAATGGACTCGTAAATCTTTTTCATGACCTTCTAAAAGAGTGATGGTGCAATCTTTAATCCAATTGGCATTACTGTATATTGCTACTAGGCATTAAAAATGCATAATGATGTCTTAGGCCGATCTTGTAGATCAATACCCAATTGACAAAATCTAGCTTTCAAATCAAATTTAGAAAATATTTTTGTCTCTTTGAGAAATAGTACTTGTGTGTTGGTCTTAGGTAGAGAAAACATATCATCTTGGAGAAAAGTATTCAAAGATTTATAATCAATTGCTAACCTCTTTTTTTTTCTTGTTGGTCTTACATGGCACCTAAGAGGAGGTGAATTAAGTTGTAAAAATTTATACAAATCACACAACATTTTAAAAAAATTATGGAAGCTAAACACAAATATTGAAATGAATAGAAAAGATAAAATGAAGTTATACTATTTAATAAAAATAAGTAAACAATACAAAAGAAGAGTTATAATTTCAACCACTTACAAACTCCTTTTGAGGCTAAAAAATGACCCTCTCTTTTCTCTTTTTTTAAGGCTCAAGAATAACCTTGTCAAGTTTCTTTTTAAAAGTTCAAGAATAACCTCTCTAATATAATATTTTAGTATGCTAAAAGAGGCACTCAAAGATTAAATCACAAAGCTTACTAGCTTTCACTCACACAAAAAGACAATATGAACATACAATACACCTCTGAATACTTAGTATACTTCACAGTAGTTTGTTATAACTCATTATTTTTTTCTTCTGCTAAGCAACCAATTTATAGTGTTAAACTAGATCAATTAGCCATTGCTGAATCTCCAATGTTCATCTTCGTCATTAATGTTTATTACCGTTGTGTAATATTACCATTCCTAATCTTTTGTTGTATAATCTTTTCATTCAATTGACTAATAGATGAAATTAGGTTGACCAACCTCCTATATTTGCACATTCGGTTGCACATTCAGTTGACCGGTATCTGGGTGCGATCGACCAATCTTTGCTTCTGCTGTGTTTAGTCGACCGATTCCCATTTGGTCGATTGATCTTCTGTTTTGATGCATTTTGTCGATTGATCCTGTTTAAACTTTAGCAGCTAAAACATGAATAAACGTCTTTAGTTCATGTAGCTATCTTCAGTACTTTAAGCTCTAATACACTTTTAACTTCTTCTTTTCAAGGCACCTATCCGTACATCATATTTAAGTAAAAATATTAGTAGTAAGAGTATTTTGTCATCATCAAAATAAGGTGGAATCTCCTTTGACTCAACAATCTCCCCCTTTTTGGTGATGACAAAACCATATGATATTAAAACAAAATAAGCAACATGATTAATCATGCCTAAAAAATAAGCTCCCCCTCAATTCATGCATAAAGTAAAAGATATAAAGAATATAATATCACATACTTTTTGCTCTTTTTGTAATCAACACAAAAGGCATAAGATATCATAGTGAATGCTAATTTCTCTTTGAATCATACAAAAACGATCTTCACACAAAGGTTTAGTGAAAATGTCGACTAATTGATGTAAAGTATCAACAAAATCAAGTTTTATATCTCCATTTTGAACATGATCTCTTATAAAATGATAACGAATTTCAATATACTTAGTCTTAGAATATTGAATGGGGTTCTTTGTTAAACAAATGGTACTAGTATTATCACATCATATGGAAATTTTATGAAGATTCAAACCATAGTCCTTAAGTTGTTATTTAAGTCATAAAACTTGAGTGCAATAACTACCAGCGGTTACATATTTGGCTTCCATTGTAAATAATGGAAAAAAAATTATGTTTTCTATAAAACCATGAACCTAATTCATTTCTTAAGAAATGACATGAACCAAATGTACTTTTCTTATCTAATAAACTTCTTACATAATCAAAAATTTAATAACCAACTAAATCTAAACATTCATTTCTAGGATACCTAATTCCTAAATACAATGTACTACTTAAATATCGAAAAATAAGTTTAACAGCTAATAGATGTGATTCTCTAAATGAAGATTGAAAACATACACATAAACAAATACTAAACATAATGTCAGGTCAGCTAGCAGTTAAATATAATAAACTACCAATCATACCTTGATATTGTTTTACATCTACTTCTTTACCATCTTCATCCTTATTTAACTTGGTATATGTACTCATTGGAGTTCCCAAAGGCTTCATTTAATCCATACCAAACTGTTTGAGTTGTTCTCTTATATACTTCAATTGGTTAATGAAGATGTTGTCCTTTATTTGTTTAATTTAGAGTCCGAAGAAGAAATTAAATTCTCTCATCATGCTTATTTTAAACTCCCTACATATACACTTAGCAAATTCTTGACACAAATGTTCATTAGTAACATTAAAAATAATATCATCTACATATATTTAAAAGATTAACAAATCTTTTTTTATCTTTCTTAATAAATAAAACAGTATCCATTTTACCCTTTTCAAATCCATTTTCAAATAAAAATGCATTTAATATATCATATCATGCTCTAGGTGCTTGTTTTAAACCATATAATGTTTTGGATAGTTTGAAAACGTGTTTGGGTCCATCATGTCATTTAAAATCGTGGGTTTGGTCAACATACACTTCTTCTTGTATAAAGCCATTTAAGAATTCAGTTTTGACATCTATTTGAAACAATTTAAAACCCATATGAGATGCAAATGTAAGTAAAAGATAAATGGCTTCTAATATAGCTACAGGGGCAAAAGTTTCATCATAGTCTATGCCTTTTTCTTGGTTATAATCCTTAGTTAATAATCTTGCTTTGTTTATGATAATATTATCTTTTTCATCTAATTTGTTCTTGAAAACCCATTTAGTACTTATTATCTGATGATCTACGGGTATAGGCACTAAAGTCTAAACTTTGTTTCATTCAAATTGGTTTAATTCTTCATTCAAGGCTATCCTATTATCATCATCCAAAGCTTCTTCTATCGTCCTAGGTTCAATCTTTGAAATAAAGGCAAGATGTGATAAATTAAAATGAGAGCAAGTTATTACCCCTTGATGGATATCACCTATAATTTGGTCAGAGGGATGATCCTCTTGTATTTTCAATCTCTAGGTAGCTCTTCATCTCTTCTTTCTTCATTTAGTTCAACAATTTGCTCTCAAGATGTTTGCCTTTCGTCTTTGAATGAAAGGTTCTCTACACTCTTGGATAAATCTGCATCATCAATCTCAAGACTTTTCTTGCTTTCAAAGGGGTTTGTGTTATCAAATACTACATGCATGGATTCTTCTACCACATGAGTGTTTTTTTTATAAGCTCTATATGCTTTAATAGTTAATGAATATCCTAAGAAAATTCCTTCATTTATTTTAGAATCAAAATTTCTAAACTATCTTTAGTGTTCAAGATATAGTATTTGGAACAAAAGACTTTGAAATAACTAATTTTCGGCTTCTTACCATTCAAAATTTCATAAAGTGTTTATCTAATTTATACCTAATGTTTACTCTATTGATAACATAACATACACATACAACAATTTCAGCTTAAAAGTATTTAGGTAAATCATACTCATTTATTATAGTACTAGCCATTTCTTGTAAAGACATATTTTTCTTTCTACTACACCATTTTGTTATGATGTTGTATCAAAATTATGTGAAATACTATGATCATAGTAAAAACATTGAAACATGTCGTTATTGAATTCTCTACCATGATTACTTCTAATAGATGCAATAGAAAAAAATTTTGAATTTTGAATTTTCTTTGTAAAAATAACAAACAATTTAAAGCATTTATCTTTAGTACTTAAAAACAAGACCCAAGTAAATCTATTAAAGTCATTAACAGTGAAAAAAGTATATGATTTTCCTCCTAAACTAGCTACTCTAGTAAGACCAAATAAATCCATATGAAACAATTCAAGTGGTATAGAGGATGTTACCGATTTTTTACTTTGAAATGAGCTTCTTGTTTTTATATTTGGCATGCTCCATATCCTTTATCCGTGTTTCATAGTTGGAAGATCTCTAACAAGTTTTTTGAGTTAATCTTCGAGAGGAGATCCATACTCACATGTCTAAGCCATCGGTGCCAAGTTCAAGCACACTCATTTAAGGATATCAAACACTTATCTTAAAGATTAGTAACAAAATATAAATCAATAATGTAAATATTCCCTTCCCTTTTTCCTAAGAAAAAAACACTATCGTCATCCATTTTAGAGACAACACATTCATCTCTTACAAAACTCACTTTATAACTTTTATCACACAATTAACTAACACTCAACAGATTATACTTTAAGCCTTCAACAAACAGTACATTATCAATTAAAGGATAATTATATTTACCTACTTTTTCAATGCCAATTACCTTATCTTTGGCAATATCACCAAGCGTAACGAATCCTCCATCCTTAACTTTGAATATAATGAATTGTGATGGAATTCTAGTCATATATCATGAACAACTGGTATCTACATACCATATATTTCTCCTTTTAAACAATTGTTATCTACATACAATATATTTCTCCTTTTAATGTCCTACAAAACAAGAAAATAGATTTAGGTACCTGTCTTACTTTGAGTCTTTAACTGTTAGCATCATACCTAACTTATCCTTTTAATATTGATAATCTCTAAACTATAAAATCAAGACAAAATAAGACATAAAATTGAAAATACGATTTCATAAGATTTTACAAAGGCTACGACTACAAAAGTTAAAATCATAAGCAAGTAGGAAGACGGTATACGGAAAGACTAAGAATTAACTGTATATCGGTCGACTGGACTGCACCCATCAGTGGATCGAACTATGTTAAGATGACCAATGTTTACGGTCGGTCGACTAAACTCAGAATACACGTATAGATAAGACATTTTCATTCATAAACACAAAAACTAGCATATACTTGAAGTTCTATCTAACTTTTGGAATCCATATTGTTTTTATTCTTTGAGTACTATATTTCTTGTATTTATTAGATAAGTCATTGAATCAGTCATAAAAAATACAAAATATGTCCATAGAGTTGATAGTATGAATAACATAAAGCTTTGTGAATTATATAGGAATTTCTTGGTCCAAACACATTGTGAAGTCTTTGAAAATACTGTCTAAATTGAATAAATGCTTTTTTATCATTCATTTGGAGAAATTTCCTAGGTTTTTGAGCATACATGAAAGCATGATGTCTATATTGTGGTTTACTAGATGCATTATGAACAATTTTAGATGAACTTTCATCTTCCAGGTTTTTCCCTTTAACGAAAATAGTTTTGCTAGTAGATTATTCATAATTGTATCCTAATCCATGTTTATCGTTTTTGAATTTCTAAACACTCAACAATGTTTCTAGTTTTTCTTTTACCTTGTTAAATTTTTTAAGTGATTCGTTGAGGGATTCAATTTCTTTTTTTAAAGATCTATTTTCGTTAACTAGTTCATCATTATCTTTGTTAACCAAAACCATGTATTTTCTAATATTTTCATTTTTTAATTTGCATACATCTAACTCTTCTAAGATCCTCTTATATTTATCATGCAATTCCTTGTTCTTTTTAATTTTTAATTTTTATTTTTTCTAACACTTCATAACAAGAATAATCACATTCGTATTCATTTTTACTAAGAGAGGGACATACCTTGTTATGCGTGCATAATGCATATGTTGGCTTTTTTTGAAATCGCTTGACTCAGATAAAACGACTTTCAATGATCTCTTTTTCTTTGAAGTCTTTCTTTTCTTTCTTCCATGCTTTCTTTTCGTTCTTTTCATCTTTTTCTTCTTCTTCTTGTAGGTATGAGCATTGTGATCTCAAGTGTCCCTTTTCTTCACATTCAAAGCATGTTATGTTAAATAATTTTTTTAGAGAAAGATGTACCTTTTCAACGCATTGAGGCATTCCATATAAACTTCTTTAGTCTTCTCGTGATAAGTGCAAGTTCCTTATTCTCGATTCCAAGTGGTTATTCTTTATTTTTTTTCTTTCCTCCCTTTTGGATGCTTTAAATACTACATTCTTTTTTTTTCTGGCATGTCATATTCTTCTTGAATTTTCTTCATCCTCATCTCATATGTCAATAACAAGTCAATAAGTTCATTGAAAAGAAGCATATTAAGATCTTTAGCCTCTTTAATTGTCGTTACCTTTGTTTTCCATGACTTTAGTAGGGACATAATGATTTTTCTAACAAGCTCAACATTAGAATAAGTCTTACCTGGACCTTTCAAAGCACTTATGATATTATTAAAACGTGTATACATAAAAGAAATATTCTCATTATGCATCATTAAAAAAAGTTCATAATCATGAGTAAACATGCTTATTTTGGTTTCTTTGACTTGGTTTGTGCTTTTATAAATGATTTCCAAGGCATGCCAAATGTCATATGTAGTTTCGTACATAGAAATCTTATTGTACTCTTCCATACTCAAAGCACAGTATAAAATGTGCATGACTTTACAATTTAAAGATATTGATCTCTTTTCCTCAATATTCTATTCATTTTCTTTCTTTAGTACTAGTTCATTATCTACAAGTTTGGTAGGCATGGAAAATTCTTGTGATACCATTAACCGTAAATCTGTATTTTCACCTATCAGATAATATCTCATCCTATTCTTCCAATACATATAATTAGTTCCATCAAATAAAGGGGTCCTATAAGGATTATAACCTTCTTGGTTAGATGAAGAATCTACAGAATTCATGAATTTTGTCATAGATCTTTTCTCACTAATTAGTTGGAATTAAAACTATATGTGAGATCTACATTCTAATACCACTTGTTGGTCTTATAAGGCATCTATTAGGGGGAGTGAATTAGGTTATAAAAATTTATGCAAACACACAACACTTTAAAAAAATTACGGAAGCTAAACACAAATATTGAAATGCATAGAAAAGATAAAATGAATTTATACTATTGAATAAAAATAAGTAAGCAATATAAAAAAAGAGTTATAATTTCAACTACTTACAAACTCCTTTTGAAGTTTAAGGATAACCCTCTGTTTTCTCTTTTTCTAAGACGTAAGAATAACCTTGTTAAGTTTCTTTTTGAAGGTTCAAGAATAACCTCTCTAGTACAATATTTTAGTATGTTAAAAGAGGCACTCAAAGATTAAACCGACAAAGCTTACTAGCTTTTACTCACATAAAAAGATAATGCAGATACACAATACAGCTCTGAATATTTAGTATAATTGACCGTAGTTTGATGTAACTCATTATCTTTTTCTTCTACTAAGAAATCAATTTATAGTGCTAAACTAGATCAACTAGGCGTTATTGAATCTCCAATGTTCATCTTCGTTGTTAACATTTATTATTGTTACATAATATAACCATTCATAATCTTTTACTGTGTAATCTTTTCATTTGGCCGACCAATAGATGAAATTTGGTCGACCAAAATCCTATATTTGCACATTCAGCCACACATTCAGTCGATCAATATTTGGGTGCGGTCGACCAAGTTTTACTTCTGTTATGTTCGATCAACCAATTCTCATTCGATCGACTGATCCTATTTCAACATCTGTAGTTAAAACATGAATCAATATCTTTACTTCACGTAGCTCTCTTCAGTACTTTAAGCTCTAATTCACTTTAAACTTCTTCTTTTCAAGAAACCTATCTTTACAATATATTTAATATTAGTAGTAAAAGTGGTTTGTCATCATCAAAATAAGGTGGAACCTCCTTTGATTTAGTACTTCTTTCCTGTTATGCTCACTTATTCATATAGAAAGTTTGGCATGCCTAATCTAACTTGGTTAATTGATCAATATTTTCTTCAAAAGAATAGTATATTCTTCTTATGCCATTTTTAAGTCTTCTGGATTCATTCCTGGATGAGTTTCCTTTGTAGGATTAATGTCCTTATTCTTCTTAAAAGGGAATTGGACATAGAAATATGAATTCCTCCACAATAGGTAAGGATGATAATAATATACGAATTGATCTCTTATATCATCATCCAGAGGGGTTATCTTGTAATTAAAAGATGTTGTGATCATCTGTATATGCTCAAAAATCCTATTTGTAGCGAATATCTTGAGGCATGATTTGTAACTTCTCAAATTGGCAATAAACATCCATTCCAATAAGGATGTTAGGACTAGAAAGATTACTACCCAGGAATTTTATCCAAACGATGTAATTTGGAAGAACTTTATCCTAATCTTTCATTCTGTAATAAGATCAATCTTGAACTATTTGCCATTAGTTGCAGTAAAGTATTCCTCATAAGATTGTTATTCTTCTGTAAGAAAGATGTGGCTTCATTACGCTCCTAAAAGAACCTATATTCATGTAAATAATTGCTAAGATTGATTTATGATACTTTTTAAAGAGTATCCAAATTTTCACATATAGTCACATTACTATTAGCCTCCTAGGTTCGAGCTTGAAACATGATTGTTTCATCATGTATGTGAGTTCATCATCATCTTCATCAAGACAAGAGATTTCATCATCAATGGGGTTATAAGCAAGTAATGTAAATAACGCCTCCTTATCTTCACTGAATTGTTTTTTAAAGAGAGACTCAATGTCTTCACCTTTTCTTATAGACATCATTTTTTCAATAGACTATAAGACTTTCATGTCTTTTTTATTATTTTAGGGTTTCTTCTTGCATAATTTCCTTTTTGTCCCTACAAATAACACCTATCTTATTTTCTTATCCCTAGATCTTATCGTTTGAAGAATCTTATCTTGCTTTTCTTTTGTCTGTAGGGATTTTCAACGAGATGCTTCTTGAAGTGGCTTTTCTTCTTCATGTGGCAATTACACTTTTTAGTGCCTTTATAGTTGATATTTAGGTAGGACTTCTTGCAAGCTTGTTTTAATTAAGGTCCACCTTTTATTATAGGCTTGAAAAACTTCTGTTGTTCACAAAATTTGTTTAATGTGACTAAGGCTAATTGATAGATTTTTTCATGAGAGATTTTTAATATATCCTTGTAGAGAGTACTGATTGTACTCTATAACTCTGACTATAATTCATCAAGGAGTGAGGTAATAAATGTGTATCAAAAATTCACATTATTGAAGTCATTGAGCATATAATATCTTTCAGACATCCTTTGAAAATGTTTTTACATGTCTTTTCTCTTCAGAGAGTAGCATTTCATTTCAAAGTATTCATCTATGCTTTGTTGATTAATGAGTTAAAAGTATCTGTTAAGTTTTTTGTGAATCATTCCTAACAAAGAACCAGCATCGGGGACTTGAATAGTTTGTACTTGTCTATATTCACATAAGTTTTAGAACCATTTTCTCATATTTCCTGTCATACAATATACAAATTATGTTAAGATTTCTTTGAGAGAAATATCTAGTCTTGTCATTTGAATTCATGTAATTGATCTCTCCATTTTATAGGTAGAATATCATCAAAAAGTAAACCACGGTCCTAAAAAAGGATGATTGGTGACAGTTATCTGTAGTCGAACTAGTTCAATCATTGATTCAACATCTTTAACTCCTGGTTTAATGTCTATTTCTTGTGGTAAAACCATTATCATTTGGGAAATTTTAGTGAGATCTACAAACTGTTCAGACCTTTTATAATTTTTTTCTAAGGAAACAAAATATTAGCTTTTAGAGTTTTTTGTTAAGGAATCAGATTCTCGACTATCAGAGCTATCGTGGGCTGGATGAATAGGTGCAATGAACTTATGGGTTGCCATAAGTTTTCTTTGCTTTTTCATATTGTGGGAAGGTTTAGCCTTTGGTAGAGAGGTTGGTGGTGTTTTTATTTGTAAAGATTTTTTTGGATAAGCTGGCATAGGAGGGTGAATGAATATCCTTAGGATTTGGATTTAGATTGAAGGGCTTTATGGATTTTAGAACGGTAGTCTTTCTAAATAACGAATAAGACATTTTGAAAACTTTACTATAGTCAGTAGCTACAGGATATGTTTTAGTATCTTAAGTGGGATGTATGGTTGGGAATTAGAGATGCCAAAAATAGATCCGACCTGATAACTTGATCCGATAGCCCGACCTGCCTGACCTGGACCATACCCGACCTAACCTGATTTGACAAAAAAAGTCAACGACCTGAACCCGACCTGGCCTGAACCCAAACCCGATTTCACCCGACCCTAATAAACCCGAACCCGATCACACTCGAACCCGATTTCACCCGACCCTAATAGACCTGAACCCAAATGCACCCGAACCCGAATTGATTCGAACTCATTTTCACCCAAACCCGAATTAACCCGATTTATTCACCCGAATTGACTTGACTTTAATGTAAAGATTGCACTTTAAAAATATAAAAAATTGAAAAAAAGTTTATTTAAGGATATGATTAAATTTTAAAATGAGGAAAAATTAAATTTAAATTTTTAATTAAAATAACAAAAATAATTAAGATGAAACTTAAAGTACATCAAATCATATTTGAGAACAAAGTTTGAAATTCTCCCAAAATTTGTAATTATTTAATACATCTTTATTTATCAAAGTTTTGTACTAGTAATGAAGAACTTACAGTTATAATAATATTACAAAACTTTGTATTTGTACCTAAGTTTGTTTTTTCATGGAAACCTCATCTTTTCCATTTTTTTAGTTAAGACGAGATTTCACCTTTTTTAGGGTCGCTTGATTCGGCTTTTGGTTGTGATTTTTGTATTTTTGTATTGAATTTTGTATATTTTTATAAAATTTTGTATTTTCTTTTTCGATTTCTGTGTTATATTAATGTGTTATTTTTTTATTTCTGTGATTTTTTTCGATTTTTGTGTTTAGAAAAACTAAAAACCAAAAATCAAAACAAAAAAAAAACTATACCGAACGAGCTAGTCTTTTTAAGGATATGGACACTAACATCATCAATAGTTTCTTTTGGAATAATAATAACAATGGCAACAATTTAAACAAGAGCAAAAAAAGAGACTAAATGAAGACCAAGGAGAGGAAGGTAATAACATAGACTAAGTGAAGACCTTTATGGTATTAGACGAAGAAGAGGGGGCGAGAAGAACAGTAATGGGTTATCTAATTGCAACTAGATAATGTGATTTTTTATTCCAATTATAGGCTAAGAGTTCAAGTTATGAATGATTATCATATCTAGTTACAAACCCATCATTCTAATTTAAACAAAATGGAACATTCTAGAACCAAATGGGCTTGTTGCTCAGCTATTGTTGTAGCTTTAATTGTGACTAAAATTGTGGTCACTGGTGACATTATTTATAGTGGTGGTGCTAGTGTGAGTGAATTTGGGAAAATACTGAGATAGAAGTTTATTATGCTTCCTCTTCTCTTACTTGATGACTTTAAAGGAATGCCCAAATGTGGTTGCAACTTTACAACTTAGATATAGAGTTATCCTTTTGTCATGTGCTATATATTTAAGGTTGAGCGCTACTCCAAACAATGAAAATAAAAATAAAAAATTTTCTTTGATTTCTTGAAAGCTAAGACCACTTTAAGCTATAAAAAATTAAATCATAAATTTAATAAATTATGAATCTAAATTTGTAGCTTCTTGTGAAATTTGATCCATGCCTTCATTTTCTTGTATCTTGATGGAAGGACCACTTTAGTCACATACGTGTCTAACCTCTAACAATATCTACAAATCAACATTTGAAGAAACTCAATACTTGAAAGGAAGAAAATGAGGAGTATTAGCCCTTCTTATAGGCTTTTTTTTATATAGAAAAACATAAGATCTTTAATAAAATTAAATATCATTTATTTGATCATTGAAGTTTTTGAAACTTTATAATTAAGTTCAACTTAATTAATTTTACTTTCTTCAGTTGATTTATACGTGTGCCTCATTAGATTTCTAATATTTTGGTAATGATTATAATTTATAATTAGAATTAGATAACTTAAAATTTTTTTTAATTTATCTTTAATTATTTAATAAAATAATTTATAATCAAAGATCAATAATTCTCTAATTAAATAATTTATAATCAAAGATCAAGATTGGCGGCTAGTAGCACATCATAATCACTCAAATATTAGGAATGTCAAAGTGAGTTTGACTTAATCTACCTGTGCATAATTTTTCTGTATAATTCAATATTTTCATCATACAATGTTTCGATTAGATATAGAATATGAAATTAGTGTTTACTCTATTTAAATATAATCATATTAGTTTTTTACCATTAGTAATTGATTTTATTAGTGACATTTGAAAATTATTTTCAAATGTCATTCCACCTTAGTCAAGCATTTCTTAAATCAATACTAATCGAGAAAAATGGAACATTCTTCCTAATTAATTTAGAGTGATGAATCCTATATTGATCACTCAACTACCTCCATATTGTTCATGTTATATCTAAGTACTACTGACTAAATTTCTAAAACTCATTCAACT
>JAOXYD010004686.1:0-15489 GCA_028565735.1 Pinacopodium congolense | reverse complement strand
AAATGACATAAACAATCTTTTCCTTTGTGAGATCATGTAAGAAGTGATATCTTACATCAATGTGCTTATTCCTTCCTTGCAAAACCAAAATTTTAGATAATTTGATAGTTGAATTATTATCACAAAAAATTAGAGTAAAATCACCTTATTTAAATCTAAGCACCTGAGGAGTGTTCTTCATCTAAATGGTTTGACTAGTATATGTTGTGGTTGCTATAAACTCAACTTTAGTAGTTGAAATAGTGACAATAGATTGCTTTTTTTATGACCGTAAAATTACTCCTGACCCCATTATAAAGGCATAGCCAGATGTACTTTCCTATCATCTTAATCCCTAGCATAATCACTATTTGTGAATTCAATCAAATTTGAATTTTCTCTCTTTTTATACAATATTCCATAATTTGATGTTCCTTATAAATATTGCACAATCCTTTTTGCAGCCATAAGATGCATCTCCTTTGGTCTTTCTATAAATCTACTAATAATATTAACAGCAAACATAATGTCTGACCTTATTGTAAGTACATCAAACTTCCCACAATCTCCTTATAAAGAGTATTATCAATTATTTTACCTCCAGGATCTTAGATAGGCTTTACACTTATGTCTATTTGTGGGCTTACAAGATTACAATTTTCTATTTGATTAGGATTTCTTATAAGTACCTTCTTTGAGAAATAAAGATACCACCTTTAAATTAAATAACTTATATACTAAGGAAATAATACATTCAACTAAGATCATACATATCAAATTTAGGCATCATTGTAACTCTTGAAATCTTAAATCATCACCTCATCATTGCTAATATAGATTAATCATCCACACATAAGTAAATTATGAGCAAATTTCCACCATGATCATATAAATAATGCATGCTCATATAACAACTTCACAAAACCTTCCTTCAAAATATATGATCCAATATGATTATACTAAACCCTTGAAGCTTGTTTTAGTCTATACAAAGCCTATTTTTTGATCTATACACTTTTCTTTCTTGTCCAACTTTAAAATAATAAAAAAATTTGATTGACAAATACTTATTCCTTCAAATTTCTATGTAAAAATGTTGATTTGATATCTAATTTGAAGATAGGATATAAATTCTATGTTGCTAAGGCAATTACTAATCTGATTGTGTCAATTTATGCAACTAGAGCAAAAACTTCCTTGTAATTAACACCAAACTCTTGTTTATACCCTTTTTCTACTAAACATATCTTATACTTGTTAACCTCACCATTTTGCTTTAATTTCGTCTTATAGACCCATTTCACTCCAATCATCTTATGTCCTTTTAGAAATTTAGTTGGTTCTAAAATATCATTTCTTTTTATAAATGCAATTTCTTCATCCATCACCTTACTCAATTTTGAATGTTGAGCAGCTTCCTCAAAAGTTAAAGGATCACAATAGGAAAGTAAAGAAAAGTGTATAAATGGATCTTCACTATGCTCAGATTCAGTTACCTTATAATCATTGATCAAAGCATGCCTCCTTCTAATTCATTCTAAACATCGTTTAGCCAAGGATGTTGATGGATCTATCACTTGTTCTACTTCTTCTACATGTTGTTGATATGGTTGCTTATTATTATCAAAATCAATTGGTATACTTTTTTGGGTACCCATCCTTATTCCATTAATAAAATTTGAATTAATTAAGAATTACATCATGACTTATGACAATCTTCTTAGTGTAAAGATTGTAGCACTTGCAAGCTTTAGAATGACCGCTTATACCAAGAAAAGTACACTTGTTACCTTTTTCATCTAACTTTTTCTTGTTCTCATTTTAAACACGAACATAAGCTGTGTAATTGAAAATTCTAAAGTAATCAGCTGATATCTGATGACCACTCCAAGTCTCTTTAGGTTTCATATTCTGATTAACGTGAGTTGGACTTTTATTCAAAATGTGTACACACTAATTAACAACTTCATTAAACAAACTTTTTAGTATTTGACTCTTTAATAATAAACTACTCACCATATTTAAGATCATGCGGTTCTTTCTCTCACGTACTCCATTTTTGTGTGTGTACTCTACTGTCAGTTGTCATTTAATACCATTTGAATTGCAAAAATATATAAACCCATCTGAGTTATACTCTCCACCATAGTCTTTATGCAGTATTTAAATCGAACATCCTAATTTTGTTTCAACAATTGTTTTAGATTTTTTGAACGTAAATAAAACCTCTCTTTTTTTATATAAAAGAAAAATCAAAATTTTTGACTAAAATCATTGATGAAGATGATAATATATCATTTACCTTCAATGGAAGCAAGATTGTTTACAAAGATTAAAGTGTATTATCTCTAATTATCTTCTCACTCTTCATGTTTTTCCTTTTTAGGAACTATCTATGTGTTCTTTGCTAATAGTACACTTTTCACATATTTTAGGAGTACTAATCAACAGAACATCCATCACCATGTTCTTTTAACTCAAATTCCTCAAACCACCGAATTTTAAATTTCTATATCTATAATGTCGTAGCCATGCTACATTTATCAACTTTGCTGATAAATAAGTATAAAGAATATCATGAAGATAGGGTGGAAATATTTTGTTAGAAGTCATGTGACTTGATCAATTATCCCTATCTTGGCATCTAGAATCCTGTAGATTCCATTCTTTATAGTAATTTCATATCTTTGTCTTTAAATCTGGAACAAAAAGGACATTGAAATTTTTTTGAGTAGTATCACTATTAGTTTGAAATGTTACTTGTCCTTTTCCCATAAATACAATTTTAGAGTTGTTCCAAATCTCACATCTATGTATGACTCATTGAAATTAGAAAAAACTATTTTATCTTTACATATATGATTACCACATGAAATATAAAGATACCACATGCGTTTGTTGGATTTTTTCTTAGTGTAGCTATCCATTAACAAAGATACTTCCTCTTCCTTTTTAGCAGAATTAGATTTTTCTCCTTTTTCTTTAGATAATTTTGCTCAGCATTCATTTGATAATGCCTATACTTATAATATCGATAGCATTCTATGATTGTATTGTGTATAGACTAGTGGCCTCCACATCCTCTTCTTTGGTTTATATTACTTTCTCTTCTTCTTTGATATATAGAATCATTTTGAGATTCTTAATTTTGTGAGTATCTTCCTCCATAATTACCTCTATCTCTTCCTTGTCCTCCCCTTTTTGAAGCCGAAGAATACTTATCGGATAATACCTTTAATGCTTGTTCCTCACTATCTAGTTATAGATTCATCTTCTACTCATGAACTAACAGTCACCTCCTACAATTCATTAAGTGAGAGAATATTTAGATCCTTTGTTTTTTTAGTTGAACATATCATATAATTAAACTCAAATGTCATCGAATGAAGAATCTTTTTGACTATAGTTATATTCTCTATCCTTTTACCATAAACACGCGTTTTATTGACAATTACCATTATCCTTGAGACAAAAATCAATAATTGATTCCCTATTCTTCATTGTAAGTAACTTAAATTTTTAATGAAGTGACTAAAGTTATTACCTTTTTGCTCTTGTAGTTCCTTGGAATTTCCTTCTTATGGAGTCCTAAATCTATTTTGAAGTTTCTTTTGAAAGTTTAATTTTCAAGATTGGACAGTTAATTATTTTAAATAAATAATTCTTTGCCTTCAAATCCTTTAACTGTATTCCTTCAAATTTTGTTTTTTTGTGCATATATAAATATTATACCTACTTTTGGTTTATTAGTTCCTTCGTAAGTTACTTGCTAGTACTCCTTTGATATAAGAAAATTTTCTATTAGCATACTTTAATAATCATAGTAGCCATCAAACATGGTATTATCCTATTATTATTATTGGATAATACTAATATTTTTTTGAAAGTTTGGATAATACTAATATTTTTATTACAAAATTAAAAAATCATGTCTAGTGTTGACCTTTGTTAACCATAGAGAATATTCTGAGTGTGCCTTATTCAATTGGTCTGCCTCTCAATAAAAACTAACATTCTTAATTCAAGAGTGGAGAATATAGATCTAGCCAGAATACAATGTTGTTGGGCAACCGACCAACAACAATAGCCATGGAGTTTTTGAACGTCAAAGATGGGAGGGAGGTGGGTAAGATCTGGGTTTCAATGTTGATCTAATAGTAAGACTTAATAGTAACTCTACCAATGATGAGAGGAGAGACTGATAGTGGCTACAAGCAAGATGACGTGAATAAACAAATGGAGAGATAGATATACCCTTTTTAATGGTATCAGATCAATCACTAGTTGATTTCTATAGAGATTTTTGGATCTGTGAGTGAAGCTGATAGGGTTTTTGCTATAATGTAATTGAAAATGAATACGGTTATCAGAAAATCAAGAAGTATCTCATTTTTTTCAATTCTTCCACAATCCTACCACAAATTGGAAGGTCACTTAAGAAACCAAATTCAAGTGAACGTTAAGTATGGTAGGACTATGGAAGAATTAAAAGACATGAGAGAATTGATTCTACAGTTGCATATTGGAAAAGGTAATGAAACTAGAATCGGAGGAGAGGAACAGAGAGTGCTAAAGATGACCTGTGGATAGACTCAAGGTAAGAGAATTTAAGCAGTTTTCCATTTTACATCATCATCATCATCATCATCTTCTTCTTCTTCTAATCTTTTGTGTGTGTGAATATATAGTCCATAAACCCTAATTACTATCACCATTCATTAAAAAACCATTAAAATCTAATAGTCATGTTTTAGTCTTTATTTTTATAAGTGTTTAGCATGTGAATTATCTAGTTTTGATGTGTTTGGGATTAATATATTGATATTTTTAGTGTTCTTAATTATGTTTTATGTTTTTCAAATTTAATTATTGATTTTGGGTTAGAATTGTGTCTTATGGATGTGTTGTTTTAATGTGAATTTTCCCCTGGAAGTGTTTGAAGAAAAGCAGGAGTGGTGATGTATGCCCCACGTTTGCTTCCTCTATTACGTATATGGCACAAAGCCACAGACGTGGGCCACATTTGCATACCTATGTTTGCCCCATTCTTGCCCTATGCTTGTGCCATATGCGTGGGATGCTCTTCCAAGCTTATTTTTGCGATTTCAATGAGACTTGCCCACGCGCGCTATTACAGGTCACGCACATGGCAAACAAAAAATGAACAGATGGCAGCAGGACCCTGAGACACATAAAAGGGCACAAAACCTTAAAAAAACATTCGGGGGAAAACAAGCAAAAAAAAAAAAAGAAACATTCTGGCCATCAAGAGAAAACAAGCCTTAAGTTCTGAAAGGTTGGAATTGGGATTGATCATCAAGAACTCTCATCGACACTTCCAGCTCCAGATTTTCAAACTCAGAAAGGAAGACATATATCATTGTTTTTGTTTATTTTTGTTTTTTCTAATATGTTTTGTATTATGAAGAATATGTATATGGTTTAACTTATTCCTCTTATGAGTAACTAAAGTTGGTTTAGAACTTATTGTTTAAACTATTTGTGAACCCTTGTGTGTTGATTTAATGGAATTGAAGTTTGTGATATCTATTGAGCTTAACACCTTACAATAAATTGAGAGAGTGAGTTTAGTATTCTGTGTTAATTGTACAATGAGAGTTGTCATTTAATAGACCTATGGATAACAAATTATTGATTTATTAGAAAGAGATTTCAATTGATTAATATACTACTTATATAATTGCTTCATACCTAGTTGGATTTTTAGGAAAGACGTTGTAGATTGAGAGATCATAGGGTTAATCCTAAATCGTTTAATTAGCGAAACTTAGTTGCACCTTTAGAGAGGGTAACTAAAATGTTAGAAAATCTTAGCCAAGAATAAATTGAGTCAATCAAACAAGGGGGAAACAAATAGGGATAATGACAAGTCCTATTTTTTAATCTTGATTTTTTCTTAAGTTCCAGTTTGTTACTTTGAGTTTCATTCATTGTTAATTTTTTTCTATTTTAATTATTTTCTTTAGTTTTTATTATTTGAAATTGAGTCTTAAACAAAACACAACCTGAATTAAGTGGTAACTAATTGCAATCTCTGTGGGACGATATCCACTATTACTATAAGTATCAATCCGTTCAATTGCGGTAGTTAGCGTAAATCTAGTTATGTTTTTATAATCAATAAAATCCGAAGTAGGCAAGTCTAACTAGAGAGAACAATGCTAGAAATATGTATCTTCCTATTAAATAGAAATCTGAAAAAAAAATTTTGGTGAAGTTGACGATGTAAGATGTTGACGTGGAATAAAGAGGATTTGCAGAACTTAAACATGGTGTTACGAATAGTGGTGGCAGTGGTGGCCACTATGATGACAACATCTATATGAAGGGTGACTTGCACTCTAACCATTCGATGCAATTGCTCTTAGACTTTAGCCTAATATACTTTAAAAATAAGCTCTGATAGCATTGTCATAATTAGGAAGATGATAATCTACATGTGTTATTGATGATTAGAAAAGTTTTTATAAAAGTTCATATATAAAATTTTAATGGGAGTATAACATCTAATTAGATTCAAACCAATAAAATTCTAACTAAATAAAAAAAAACTCATGCTATCTAACATGGGTGTAAGTTAGAATGCATTAAACAGAAAGCCTTTAGAGGCTCAAGTGGCAATGACTCAATGGCACAACAAGAGAAGACAGTCATAAATTCTTGTTACTACATCTTATTAGATTAATGTGCAAATTTTTAGATTTGCAGAGTTACATGTAGGGAAGGGAGGTAAAAGATAGAGGCAAAGAAAAAATAAATTCTTAAGTGCATCCTACTTTTTTAATATATTACCTTAATAAAAAAATAATAACATGTTCTTCTACGTGGATTTACAATCCCAACTTTGAAAAAACTAAAACTATTTATTATTTGACTTAAATTAAAATTAAAATTAATAATTCTAATTAGGACGTTAAACTATTTTCAAGTGAACTTTGTCTTAACAACTAATATTGTCTCCGTTAAACCAAACTCGCCTTTATCGTTCCCAAAATTTTCTTTAACTTAAAAAATAAATCAACTTTAAGTAGTTTAGTAAAAATATTTGCATCTTGATTTTTAGATGAATAAAAGTCAACTATTATTTATTTATCTTTTATCAAGTCTTGAATGTAATGATATTTTATATTGATGTGCTTATTACAACTATAGAATACTAGATTCTTCATTAAAACAATCATTGATTTGTTGTCATAGAAAATTTTAATTGCGTTACCTTGTTGATAATGTAGTTCATTAAGCATTCTTCATAGTTAAATTGCTAAAGTTGCACAATTCGTTATTACTTGTAGCCAAATTGCTTGAATAGCTAAATTACTTATTATTACTTTAAAGAACAAGAAAATATGTCAAAATTAAGAAGAAACACAAAGTCAAAAGTACTTTTAAATTTCTCAACAACTCTGAACCAATCACTATTTATATAATTAACTAACTCTACTTTATTAATATTGGAGTATAATAAGCCATTATCAAGCATACGTTTGATGTATCCCAAGATGTTCTTTACAACTTTCTAATGAGATTATCGTGGTGAATTCATAATTTGCTTACAAGTCCAACACTATAAGCTATATCAAGTCTTATAGTAGTCAAATATCCCAAACTTCCAATAAGCCTTCTAAACTTTGTTACGGAAACTAATTCACTGCTACCTTCTTTCGTTAGCTTCAATATTTCCTTAGCTAGAGTTAATATTAGCTTATAAGCTCGTTCATATTTCTTGATGAGTTGGAAATGCCTTTGTTTGTTTACTTTATGTTAATTCCAAGGAAGTGAGACATTAAACCCATATATGCCATCTTGAATTAAGTAATCATAGCCTTCTTAAATTTTGACAATAGCTTTGAATTATTGCCAATAAATATCAATTCATCTACGTATAAATAAACGATGATAATATCTCCATTCTTGTTAGTTTTGACATAAAAGCATGTTTATTCGCATATTTTTAAAAATAATTATTGATAAATTACATATCAATCTGTGTAGACCATGCTGGAGGTACTTATTTTAACCTATGTAGAGCCTTCTTTAACTTGTAAACTTTGTTTTCTTCATCTTGTTTCACATAACATTGTGATTGCTGAACATAAACTTCTTCTTCAAGCACACCATTTAAGAAAGTAGACTTAGCATACATTTGAGATATTTTCCAATGATTTTGAGTAGTAAAAGAGATGATCATATGCACAATATCCAATATAAAAACAGGATTAAATATTTCAAAGTAATAGATACATGACTTTTGCTTATATTCTTTAACCATTAAACGCACCTTAAAGCGTTCACCTCTATATTGGGCTTGTATTTTGTTTTGTAAACCTGTTTAAAACCTATCAATTTCTTTCCTTTTGGTAGAGTAGTTAACTCCCATGTATTATTCTTTTCTATGGAATAAATTTTCATATTTATAGCTTTAATATAATGATCATCACTAGCTACTTCTCAAAATCACAAAACTACAATCTACAAAGAAATCATAATAGGCAACATCTTCTTTGTTTTATCATTAGTATCATGGTCACCTTCATCCTTATAATCTTATAGATAATTATGTGGATGACGATCCCATTGTGAACATCTAATTGCAGGTAATGCATAAGGAATTGATTCTCTAGGTTTAATAAGAGGTGTCTTATCAAAAGTTGGAAAAGAGGATGATTGACCATTTTAATATCTTATTTCCTTATCATTGTTTATCTTCATTAGTGTAACGAACTCATCCTTCATGCTTTTTTAACCATTCTAATGTATCATCTTCATTAAAAGTGAGATCTCTACTAACAATCACCTTTTTACTTTTTGGATTATGCAATTTTTAGCCTTTTATTTCTAGAACACAACCAATAAAGATGCATTTTTCTGCCTTGTCACTAAGCCTCTTCCTCAATTTATCAGGTATATACGTAAAAGCTATGTGGTCAAACACCTTCAAGTGATTAAGATTAAGCTTCTGTCTACTTTAAGCTTAATGTGAAGTTTTATCATAAACACTTTTAAGAAGGCACTTATTCAAAATATAAATAACGGGAGTCACATCTTCCATTTAAAAAGCTTTTGGGTAACTTCTTATAGTGCATTATAAGAAGTTACCCCAAAGCTTTTTAGATGGAAGATGTGACTCTTGTTATTTATATTTTGAATAAGTGCCTTCAGTCTACTTCAAGCTTCATGTGAAATTTTATCATAAACACTTTTAAGACGGCACTTATTCAAAATATAAATAACAAAAGTCACATTTTCCATTCGAAAAGCTTTTGGGTAACTTCTTATAGTGCATTATACTTCTCACTATATCCATAATAGTTATGTTCTTCCTCTACCGCTCCATTTTGTTGAGGATGTATTTGACAATCAACTAATACTTAACACTGTACTTTCTGTGCCCCTATCTATTCTCATAGTTTTAAAAAATATCCACTTTAATTTTCAGTCGCTATAAAATTCTCAAGTACTTTCATGTATTATATTTACGCTTGATAAAATAAACCTATATCTTCCTACTTAAATAATCAATGAAATTAATGAAATATTTATTACCTTTATTGAGTGGAACTTTCACAGAAGAGAAGTTTGAATGTATAAGGTTTAATGGTTTCTTACCTCTCCATGCTTAACTAGTAGGAAATGAATCTTTATATATCACCTCCACAATACAAGTCTCATAAATTTGGTAAGGAATTTAAATAGTTATTAAGCCTAAAACCCACTTCTTGTTTGCAAGGAAATTAATACTTCCAAAATTCAAGTGTCTAAGACACAAATGCCATAGCCAATTGTCATCAATAATAACAGAACTATAGTAAGAAGAATTATCATAATTAACGTTTGAAGAGAATAAACGATTGTCTGGTATCTTTCTCTTTAATATCAAACCCTTATTAACATTGCTAATAGTGCATCCATGTTTCTTGAAACACAAGTTATAACCTTTTTCTACTAGTTATCCCACACTCAACAAATTTTAATACATACTAAGGGTGTAGAATACTTTAGAGATATAATTATAAGAGCCATCCTTCAATCTAATAACAATGTTCCCTTTTCCTTAAATTGAAATCTTACAGTTGTCACTAAGTTTTACTAAAGAGCGAAAAACTTCTTTTTTCCACTCATATGGTTCTTACAATATGAATAAAAAAATCATTGACTAATATTAGTTTCTACAATTATATGATTTGTCAATAACAAGGTCTCTGTATTATTCTTCTCAACTACTTTTGCATGACTTTCTCCATTAACTATTCTTTTTGCATAATATTCTCTTATATAGTGACCATGTTTCTTGTAATTATTATCATGAGAGGATTCCATACCTTTTATAAATTTTCTTTGATTAAAGTAAGAATTTTTTCCTCCTCTACTTTTTTAATTATTATTTCTTTGACTAGATTTTACCTTATAAAGGGATAGCTCATTTTCTATTTTCAAATTCATTTTTGCTTTTAATGCTTGCTCAATGTTACCAGTTGATCTATCATTCGTTCACATCTCACGAGATCCTAATGAGGATTGAAGATCATTGAGAATCATTGTATTGAGATCTTTGGATTCTTCAATAGCCTTCACAATATAATTAAATTGATTTGATAAAGAACACATAATTTTCTCTATAACTTGAAGATTAGTAATGTTCCTACCATTACTTTTAATCTTATTGACTATCTTTTCCATATGTGAAAAATAGTTATAAATACTTTTTTCCTTGTTTTGCTCTATTAGTTTAAACCATCTTTTTTAATCCTTACAATCTCATTCTTTTAACTGAATCTACACCTTTATATGTTTTGAGTAAAATACTTCATACTCTTTAAGTATTTTCACATGAAATATTTTTTCAAGGACTGACAGTTATACAAACTAACAAATAAAAAACAAAGTTCTTTTGTTAAGGGAACGATTATGATCCAATTTCGTAGACAATGCATCTTCCTTTTCATCAAAGCCCTTTTCTAATATTTCTCCATACTTGTTGCTCTTTAAATATAACTTCATCAAATGTTTCTATATTGTAAAATTACATTTTCTATCAAATTTAAAGTAATTGCTTATACTGATTAAATAACTTGACCACTTTATGTCATCTCAATCTACCATTTAATGCCATCTTGATCTCGCTTCACCCTCTCACCTATTTCCCTTTTCTCCTTTTTATCATTATTTATCATTATCAAATGTATTGTAAATTTTAGATCTATATAAAAATTTCTAAAATCTATTCTATTGTTTTGGCCAGGAAGGATATTTAGCACATATAAACTAGATAAGTTGCTGGTCAGTAAAAGAGCATTATGGATCTAAAGTAAATCTAGTGATTGTGGTGTTCTCAAAGATCGTGGTTTCCATGATGCTAGCGAGTGAGGGTGCATTGAAAGCATTGTTAAAAAAATTAACAACGAAAAAAATAATAAATTGTCAAAAGTAAGAATTAGATATGTTAGAGGAGTGGTGTAACAAAGACGACGATGACGTATGATAAAGATGGCTAATGTGAGTTTTTTTAAGAAAAAAATCTAAATTTTCTTATTAGATTATTGTTTCCTTGACAGAGATAAAGGTATATATAACATTTTCACTCAATGTTTAAAAAACTAGTATGCTCCGATGAAATTCCACTGGTCCATACTATTTCAATCTGTTGCCTGTATGGGATGGGTAAAAATCATATCGAGTTAGTATTATAATTTTAAAAACTTCGGGACCAATCTATAATATTGAAAATTTTAGAGCATTAGTTGACTGATGTTGCTACATCAGCCAATCAATCCATGCATTAAAAATGCACTAATGCCTTTTAGACGTGTTTTTTTTCTTATTTTCTTTCTTTTTCTCCTTCATTTTCTTCTCTTCACCTAAATCTCAATTTTTTTAAAACGAAAGTCATACATTTAAGCTCAATCCTTCACTTTTTACCTCTATCTAACTTTAACAACTTATAAATACCTCTAAAAAGTCCAAATAACAATAAAACACCCATAATTTTAGATTTGAGTTTCATCTCTTTTTCAAACGATTTTTCAAGTTTTACACCAAATTCTGGCAGGTGGTTGGAATTTTTAGCATCTCTCTAACATCTAGAACCATTTCTATCAACTAATTTAAAGAATTTAATTTGAAATTGGTAAATTTCTTAACTATAAGATTTAATATTTTTCAATTTTATTAAAATTTCATTCAATTAGTTATTAATTAGTGTTTAATTAATCAATTATAAGCATTGTAGATATTTAATGGGGAAGATTAGATGGGCCCCCCCAGCACCCCCTCTCATATGGGAGGGGAGTGTTTTGGTAATTTGCTAATACATCCCATGTGAGATAGAGGTGCTGGGGAAGCCCTCATCTATTTTGATGTTTAATTTGATATGAATGCATATAGATTGAATACAAATTCAAATTTAAGTAGAATTAGGGTTTTTAAAATTAGTAATTTTGAATTTTAGTGAAATTATGTTATATTTTATGAAATTGAATGGATATTCATGTAATTAGATATATAAATGAACTAATAAATCATCAATTGCACTTAATTTTGCAGAATTTAATTTTTCTCCAATTTTAAGACTATAGAAATTTAAGAATTTAAAATTTTATGTGAAATTGTGTTATATTTTATGAAATTAAATATACATTAATGTAATTAAATGTATGAATGAGCTAATAGAATCATCATTTACATTTGATTTGATAGAATTTGAATTTTTTTTCAATTTTAGGTGAAATTGTGAAATTTAAAATTTTAAATTTTAGGTGAAATTATACTATGTTTTATGAAATTGAATGTATAGTAATGTAATTAAATGTATGAATGAGCTAATAGAATCATCAATTACATTTATGTAATCACCTATGTATATTTCATCAATTACAATTAATTTGTTTTGCTTAATGCCTTAATCAATTACATTGATTTTGATAGGTAAATGGAGGGTAGTTCAACTCCAAGCACTGTTTATAATACTTCAATTCGTTTTAGGAGATTTGATGATCTACCATGAGCCCACTATACATCAGTTCTTAGTTCTGGCTCGAAGAGATAGATCATATGCAATTATTATGGCAAGACTTTGAGAGATGGAGGAATCACAAGATTAAAGAGGTATTTAGCTAGAAAAAATGGTGATATGCATCCTTGTATTAGAGTTCCTTATGATGTGAAATAGCATATGAAGATTTTGATAGAGGAGTATAAGACAAAGAAAGATAAAAGAGCCAGAGTGAGTTTCAATATTAGCAGCATAAGTTTATTTTTTAAAGGTGGTGGAGTTGATGTTGATAGAGATAATATTGGTGGATCTGATGTTGGAGGACCTTCTATCCCTTTTACCTATAAAAAAGGGAGTAGTTCAGGCAGTGCTGAGGTTAGACAGAAAAAAAGGAGGTTATTTGTTAGTTTTTTTATTCCAAGGACAACTCTAGGATCTCAACCTTTTATGTGTACCATTATAAAAATAAGGGAAGAAAGTAAGTAAGTGGATGTGGATATGGCTATGGCTAGATAGTAGTATGATACAGGTGTACCATTTCATGCTATTCAATCACATTATTACCAACCTATAATAGATTCCATAACCTCTTATGGTTCATGATATAAGGCTCCTTTAATACATGACTATAGAGATAAACTTCTTACCAAGTCTGGAGCAGAGACATGACATTATTTAGAAGAGAAAAGGATAATATAGGTTATTTATGAGTATTCTATCATGTATGGTGATTGAGCTAGTTAGATAGACTTCATTAATTTCTTGATTTATTCTACCAAAGAGACCATTTTTTAAGTTATTTAATGCATTTGGCATAATTAGGAATGTTGATTGTCTGTTTTTATTTTTTTTAATGAAGTTGTTAATAAAGTTGAGACTGAGAACATTATTCAGTTCATCACTGACAATAATGCAACTTATAAATCTGCTAGGAGGAGGTTATAGGGTGCGTATAACTCTTTCTATTAGACTCCATATGCTACTCACTGTATTGACATGTTAGAAGAGATCAGAGATAGTAGATATTTTCCTGTGATAGTAGAGACTATGATGAAGGCAAAGAAGGTGACTATATTTATTTATAATCATGCATGGATGTTGAACTTGATGAGGATGGTGTTTATTGGTGGGAGGAACTTATGTTGCTCTGCAGTTACTATATTTGCCACTAACTTTCTAACACTATAGAATTTTATGATGATGAAGGAGTTGTGATAGATATTTACTAGTAATAAGTGGATAGCTTCCCAACATGCCAGATTCAATGTCAAATTAGAGGCTGCTTCCATTATTATTGAGGAAAAGGAGTTTCGTTACAACTGCTAGTTTATGTTCAGAGCTTGTGAAACTTTGGTTATAGTATTTTATCTAATGGATAATTATGATAAGTCGATGATGGCATATTTTTATGATGCCATGGGGAGGGCGAAGGAAACTATAAGGGTCAATTTAAAGAATAGACTTATATTGTACAATTTCTCTCATATAATTGTGAGAAAAGAGTTGAAGTTAACAAAGGGATGCTTAAGACTATCATTATTATTGTTAGCCATGAGATAATGCAAAACCTTCCTAGTTCACAGATAGTGATGTATGAGGACAGTGTTGGTAATTTTAGGATGCCTTTAGCAGTACAGCAAAAAAAGAAGCTCAATACAGATATAAATTTCTTTACTTTTGTTTCTTGTTTACAGTTAATCATTGCTTTATTTTATTTATGAGATCTTTATTTGTATTACAGTTGCTTAGTGTGACTAATTTAGAAGTAATATTCCAAAATTACAAAAGTTTTCAATTCAGATTTTAAGTCAGTGTGTGAGTGCGACTGAATGTGAAAGGAATTGGAGCATTCTTGAGTTCATTTACTCTAAGAAGAGGAATAGATTGGAGCATAAGAGGATGAATGATTTAGTCTATGTTAGATCATATTGATACTTTGGCAGATTGAGTATCAGAGAAGCCAAGCCTTCTATATGAGAGTGACTTGTAGGGAGATGCCAATGTTCACTGGGAAGATATTGATATGTCATTTTTTGGGATGAGATTAGATAAGGGTGGTGATTAAGTTCCTCTTTCTTATGAGAATTTTATAGTAAATGATAGGCAGATTTAGCTTGATTTTAGCAGTCATTGGCCTGGAGAATAAAGATTAATGTGTTTTCAGGTTATCCTTTTTTTTTAATATTTGATGTACATATTAAATTTTACATATGCTAACTGTTAATATCTTTTTTCAAAGTTCAATTCTTCTTTATGGAGTACTTGTGCTAGATAGAGATACTAGTTGTAGCATTTTTATTCTATATATTATTTATTGTATGATATTTGGATACAATTTATTATAGTTTCATGATTGGAGGATATTACTTGATAATATTATGATTTATTGATGTTCAATAATGTGGTTTGATGTTCTATTTTTTATTATATTAATTCAAGTTTATATTTATTCGAGAAATAAATAAAAATTAGTATTAATATGAATGAAGAAAATGGTTATT
>JAOXYD010004676.1:0-15492 GCA_028565735.1 Pinacopodium congolense | reverse complement strand
CTCCATGCATCTCCAACAGTCTTCAAAGTCCATTCTTTACCTTCTAATGGCAGAATATATCTCTTCTATAATGCAATTAATTTTTATTTAAAATTCAATAATAAATTCAAAATGGAATATTAACAAGATAGTTTCTTACATTAATATATTCCCAGGTAGGTTCATTAGGAATCTTATGTCAATTGACTTGACTTAGAGGTGCAAGATTTTATTTACGAGCCATAGTACTTAAGAAACGAGTGAATTCAATTAATGTCTTCTCATCAAGACTAACTGTCTGATTAAGAGCATTAAAACATTTTAGTTTATGCTAATCCACGGATCTTGTATGAAGCTCCTTGAGTAAAGTTGGACCTCTCCCCTTCTTCTTCACAAATTCTATATTCAAAAGGATTACTAATGTCAATATATAAGAAAAAATAACTTAAATAATAGTATAATTTATGATTATGTTTGCATCGAGCAATCCCAATTTCTGTCGCATCCATGCTAGAATCATTTTCATTTTCTTATACTACATTCAATTCCAAAGGAAAATTATAAGCTTGGCCTTTTGCTATATTTTTTGTTGATTATGATTGTTGTTCCATAACTCTACTCAATAGTTCTTGCCACCTTAATAACGAAGACTCTTTTTAGTTATTAATATTATCATATTGTCTGCCTTCTTCATCACCTCTGCTTATATGTTTAGCTTGTGATAGTCCCTCAATAAGTTTTTTTTTTGTTTTTTCCACCTTAAAAAGTCAGCAACATTACTTAAAGGACATAAAGACTGTGGTCTACCATTTTTCTTAGAGGATTGATCCTTCTCTCTCTATTTAATGTTATGACAATTAAAACCATATAATGAAAAATAAATAAATAATAAGAATAATTATTGCTATGGCATAATCACATGTATAAAAACTATAATACCAAAACAAAAGAGAAAACATGTAGCTCTTCATGGATAATAAGTAATGTTAATGTTCTTTTGTTCTTTTGCATGATTTGACATTATTCTTCACTATCCTCCAAATGCTCTTACTTTTTATGTGATAAGTAAGTTGTATCTTGTAGCTTATAAGCATAAGTCCTCTTCTACTCACTTCTCGAAAAGCTTGCTATAGTCCCTAGTGCAACAAACTTGGTTGCACATATTTGTTTCGTCCCTTTTTAATGATAAAGACCTATAAAAATAAACATTGTTGTTATTAGTAACCATTTTTAATGAAAAATTAAAAAAACCACAATAAAGTTTACTTAAACATATAGTAAAGAAAATTAAAAATTTTAATACAAAAATAAAAATAACTAAAGACCTCTTATGAAAAATTATTGATCAATTTCCATCCAATCCCACTTAGTGTCATCATAGTTTGAATCATCTCCATCATCGTCATTTTTTGTTCCAATATTTAAGCTATTTGGAGGTATGTCAATAATGTCAATGGGTAAATCTTCTCTAGACCAATTAAGTTCCATGTCATTACTATTTCTAATGAAATCGTTGACATAATCAATTGGTTCTTCCCAATATGCTTCTTTAGCATTTTTATTGTCATTCAAAGAAACATCAAACAAATATCTTGGTACCTTGTTCTCTATATAATGACAACCTTCCTTAATACAATCAGCTACATAAAACACTTGATGTACTTGGTTAGCTAATACAAAAGGATCCTTTATATAACATAATTTTTTAAAGTTTACCTAAGTGAACCTATGGTAATCTTTCTCCTTTTTAAACCAATAACATTTGAACACATTTTAAGTATCCCAATTGGTGTTTTGAAGGTAAAAGTTTGCTTTGTTGTTTAAAAGATATTAAGTTTTGGATATTAGGGCCTTAGTTACTATCAATCGTTGTGTTTATTCCTATTTAATCTTATTGCAATAAGAGTTTGTAGATCATACCAATATTTATCATCTAGAGTTTGCCTTATTCAACATTATTATCCTATGGTACTAGAGATTATAAATTTGGGTTATGTTCTGGCAAAATTGCATATGGATTTTTAGTTTTTGCCCTAATTTTTGAATCTAACAATGTTTTCTTATTGACAACAACTCCAATCTACAATAAAATATTAAAACATTGATTTGATATTTAAAGTAACACTAAAGGATTACAACCATTGTTCCATTTCACTTAGAGTTGATCGGACTATAATAGACTAAAGAAAAAAAAAAAGAAAAACAAGATGTCGCATATGCAAAAGACTAAAGATCAAATAGAAGTCTAAGGAGATGTAGGAATAGGGGAGCACATAGACAATGGAAAGCTTGAGCAGGAGTGAGTGAGTGATTAATCTGGGGTTTTTATAATTGATCACTAAAATTATATTTTTATATGTATATATATATATATATATACATACATGTTAAGGTAAATATAACACCAAATTCTGGAGTGGCCAGAGTGGTAAGTAATGTTGGTGGCTCCTAGTAGGTCATGGGTTTGATTCCAATGCCCTATTTTTATTTATGTAATGATTCCAAAGCTTGCTATACTTTGCTAAAATGTTATCAATGTAGAACAAACATTTATTTCACATTCCTTCAAGTTTAAATTAAATGGTTTTTTTTAATTCATCGACACATTTCACAACATCTAATGTCATTTTTTATTTTTAAATTTTTAAATCTTTTAATCCATTCAAAAAAACAAAATTTTACAATTTTTTAAATATTTAAAAATTTTCAATACATTATGGTTCAATTCTCATTATAATTTAATTTAATTTATTTTTAATTAATTCTAAAAAATATTGTATTTTAATGTTAAATTTCTACATTCTTTTATATTTTTAAATAAGAAAATTCTAAAATTTTTAAATATATT
Organism: Pinacopodium congolense; assembly: GCA_028565735.1. Classification (NCBI taxonomy): domain Eukaryota; kingdom Viridiplantae; phylum Streptophyta; class Magnoliopsida; order Malpighiales; family Erythroxylaceae; genus Pinacopodium; species Pinacopodium congolense. The sequence goes on along the minus strand of JAOXYD010004676.1, from coordinate 12,665 downwards.
TGAAAATATCCAATATCATATATTAAAAATATTTTAAAGTTAAATTTAAAAGAAAATGATAAATATACAAACTAAAATATAGCAACACTTTAATTGTTACTTAAAACTATTTTTTTTAGCAACAGTTCTAGTTATTGCTTATTTAAGATTTTAAAACAACACTTTTTTTTATTCTATTGCCTTTTTAATTTATAGCAACAAATTATAATTATTGTTGCCTTTTTATATTATTAAAGGCATCACTTTAAAAATTGTTGCATTATAATAATTTTTAGTAACACTTTTTAAAGCCGTTGCAAACTTATTGTTACTTAAAACTCTTTTTGTCGTAATGGAAAAATTCTCTTGATGTATGAATTTGTTAAAAAAGAATACATGAATTAATAAGGTTGGTTAAATTGTATGAATAGAAAATTAATGAAAAATGTAATAAGATAATAGATGGAAGTTTTAGAAATTTGGTAAACTTAGCTATCTAGTTATGTTTGTATATTGGATTTGGACTTGGCAATAGTTTCAGACACAAGACCTAAAGCCATAACTGAGACCAGAACTGAAGCAGAAAAGTCTTTTTATGAGGCTTGGTAAAGGTTTAACAGGCTGTGCTTAAACTTGATGTGAATGACCATCGCTGAAAGTGTGAAGCCAACAATACCTAAGATAGACAATTTAAAAGAGTTCATTTTGAGACTTAAAAAATACTTTCAATCAGATATAGCTGATGAGTACATAGTAAGGATTCTAATGAGTAAGCTCATGACCAAGAAGTTTAATTAATCATAGCCCATTCATGATCATGTAACACATATGTCAAATTTAGCAACAAAATTGAAATTGATGGGTATAGATGTGAGTGATTCCTTTCTGATACAGTTTATCATTAATTCACTTTCTCTTGAGTTTGGCCAGTTCTAGGTGAATTATAACATCCTTAAGAAAAAATAGAACCTTCAGGAGATTAAGGTCATATTAGTTCAGGAGAAAGGGAAGTTAAAGAAAATGAAAGAAAAATGTGTTCATCTCACATTTCATCATGGAGCTAGTAGTAATAAGAACAAACTAGGAAAGAAGAGCAAAGACAAGGATAAATCTCTTAGCAAAGTTAATGAGGGTTGAACCCATAAAGAGAAGAGGAGTCATTTCTATAAGAAAGTTGATCACTTTAAAAAGGATTGTCCTAAAAGAAAGGCTTAGTTCAAAAAGAAAGGATTGTCCTAAAAGAAAGGCTTAGTTCAAAAAGAAAGGTACATACTATATTTCAGTATGTTTTGAATCAAATCTTATTAAAGGGCCTGATAATACTTAGTGGTTAGATTTTGGTGCAACTATTCATGTGTCATATATTACACAGGGATTTCTTTCAATCTAGTCTCATAAATATATATGATAAATTCCTGTATATAGGGAACATAATGAAGCCACGAATAGAGGGCATCGAGACATACAGATTGATCTTGGGCACTAGATGTCACTTAGATATAAAAAAGTGTCTTTATATTCTTGATTGTGCTAGAAATTTAGTTTCTATTGCAAATTTGAATGATGTATGTTTTAACTTTAAGATTGAAAATGATATTTTTTCTTTGTATAAGTATTATTATGGTTTTTGTACTTTGATATATTGTTTATATCGTTTTAATCTTGATGTTACTTTTTCTTAATCTCTATTTCATGTTGACCATATTATAGGAAATAAGCATAGTGCCTATAATGAATGTCCTACTTTTTTTTACATAAAATATTAGGTCATATATTCAAGGAGAGGGTACAGAGGTTAGTGAAAAATGAAATCTTACCTCAATTATAATTTACTGATTGGGATATCTATGTGGATTGCACTAAAGGTAAACAAACTAGACATATATCAAAGCATATAGCTATAAGAAGTAGTGAACTACTTAAATTAATACATACTGATATCTGTGGTCATTTTGAAGTTCTTTGTTAGGGCGGTGATAAGTACTTCATCACTTTTATTAATGAAAGTCTCAGTCCAGGGACATCCTAGAAGTGTTCATTAAAGAGGTAGAAAGGTAGTTACATAGAAAAGTAAAGATAGTAAGGTATAATAGAGGTAGGGAATATTATGGTAAATTTGATAAAAGTGGGCAATGTCTAGGTTCTTTTACAAAGTTTCTTACAAGTCGAGGCATCTGTGCACAATACATAATGCCTTGCACACCTCAACAAAATAATGTAGCTGAAAGGCAAAATCGTACTCTTATGGACATGATTCGGAGTATGTTAAGTTATAATATTGTCTTTTATCTTTATAGATGCATGGACTAAAGACTCCTGCGTATCTATTTAATAGGGTTTCTAGTAAGGCAGTTCTTAAGACTCCTTATAAATTGTAGATGGGAAGGAAATCTAGTTTACAACAGCTCCATATTTGAGGTTAACTGGCAGAAGTAAGGGTATATAATTCATATAAAAAGAAACTTAATGCAAAAATCATTAGTGGTTACTTCATCAATTATCCTAAAAAGTTAAAGGATTACAGATTTTACTATTATAATGATAGCTCATTGCTAACTATTAAATAATAAATACCTAACTAACCTAACTAATTATGTAGTTTAAAAAGCCAAGGTTGATAATATAAGGAACTAGGGGAAGTTATAGCTATTTCTATAGTTACGCTAGACGAAAATTAAAAAAAAAACATCTTGGGATGCAAAAACATTAAAATAAAATGGAAAGACAAATAACGAAAACAAATTAGAAGATAGGAAACAAATAACAGATACGAAAAGATGGACAAAAGATATTTCTAGGATTCAGGACTTATAATTGATCTTCAAAACACATAGATTGTGATTAGTCTGAGATGCTAGCCTATAGGTCTAAAAAAATCCTAAATCTTAAGTTTTTCCATTTTTAGAGAAATCCTATACGGTAGAAAATTTTCCCCTAATCACACCATAATTAGAACAAGATATTTAGATTTAGTGGTGTGACAGTATTATACATTAGGGAACGGCTAGTTTAATCCATAATCTTGCAAGTTCAGATTGTGTAACTTAGAGAATTGAAATCCTAGGATATATTAATTAAGTTTACCAATAAATTCAATTAGCCTATCCCCACTTACGATATTTGTTATGGATGATTATGTATCACAAGCCTATACCTAGTAATTGAACTAAACATTATACCTTAGATGGTCAAACCTATGCATTAATCCCTAGTTTATGTCATTAAACCAAAATCCCAACTCAACCTTGACCTAAAACACAATATCGAGTTAATTTCAAGTCAATTATCACAATTGCAAAGTCAATATCTTCCAACCTACAAGAAAAATTAAACTAATATACGAAAATAAACACAAAAACCAAACTAAAAATACACAAAATAGAACATAAATGCATAAAATAACAAGTAAATAAAGAGAACAATTCTAGAAATTAAAGGAAACATAACTATATTAATCAAAATTAGAGGTTCAACACAATATTTAAGAAAAACGTAACTAATTAAAAGAAATTACAAAAGAAATTAGGAAATAATGGCAAAACACAAGAAACAAAGAAGAAAACATAACCTAAAATCCAAAATCTAAAGAGGAAATTGAAATAACAAACAAAAACTAACACAAAACACTATAAAGATGCTAAGAAACAAAGAAAAGAAAAATTAAAATGGTTGAGGTTGAGAGTTAAATGCGACTCCCCCTCTCTTCTTCTACTGCCTTTTGACACTTTTATACGCCTCTCTTAGGGTTGAGACAAGTCTCCCCAGTGAAAGATACTTCTATCTTTAAATTTTTTACTAGCAGCGTGACATCGGTTGACCGATTAAAGGCATCGATTGACTGAAACACAAGGCATTGGATGATTGACCTGAGCCATTCAATTAACTGTCTGTAGCGAATTTGGTTGACCAAACTCCAAGTCTCTAGTAACTGCATCTTCCTTTTTCCGCTCTAATTTGTTTTAAGTTTGTCCTTTTTAGTCATAACTTGTGTCTTAAAGACCAAACCTGCATGTAAGCTTAAAACAAACACAATTTAGGCATTTAAGCATGAAAATAAGGATGAATTCACATTGAAATGTGTATAAAAACTTAAGATAACTCATCCTTATCAATTACTCCTACACTTGAACTATTGCTTATCCTCAAGCAATGACTTAAATGCTTCACTCAAATAATTTCAATTAAGAGTCAATATTTAATTGAGTACAACAAAAATCAATTAAAATGACCAAACTAGCTATTTCGCATAGGTTATCACACAAACTAGCCAAGGATGTTCAAAATGACCAAAAGCAATTGAAAATACAACACAATTTGAGTTTTGAGCAATGATTGTTTGATATGTCATCTACCTTTTTGATGTGAAGGTAAACACTTTGTCGTAAACACCCCCAGTTACTAAGTTAGATTGCCTTCTCAAATGGCTATTAGCATTACTTATAACTTCAACTTTATGTTAGGTTAAAGCCACAGAGTGAGAATTGCTCAACATACACGTCAACACAAAAACAAAGACGCTTTTTATTCAACAACATAATAACAAGGACACTTTTCTTTTATTTTTTTATTTTTTCTTTCTTCTTCTTTTTTATTTTTTTTGGCACTTTATTCTAAATATCCCATTTCACATTCATATGACAAAACATACAAAATAGACTTAAAAATGAAACATCATATAAATGGGCTATTAAAAACACATGCAAAACACTTAAAAGAAAAGAAAAAAAATTGAAAAAGTTAGCATCATTTCAAGAGTTGAGAAAAATTCCTCAAATTAAAAGTATTAATGTCATTCAAGTACCATAATTAACTATAAACTAAAGATCAAAATAATTTTAAGCTAACCGATTCAAATCATCACCATTAAACTCACAATAACTCAAGTGTACAAAAATTTTAAATTTACCCCACCCTTGCACTTAAATTAGATATTGTCCTCAATGTCCGAAAATTAATGTAAATACATAGAGGTATGGAACAAGAGTATTCCCTTGATGATACGAAATTATGAAGTCTTTGAGAGAGATAGCCGCTAGCTTTTGCTCCTACTTTTGACTCCTTACAAAACAAACACAGAAAGGAAAAACACTTAAATAAAAGTAACTAAAGACTTATTTAACTAAAAAGAAAAGAAACAAAATTTTAAAAGAAAGGTTAGGTCATCTCCCAATAAGCGCTTAGTTAGGTCTTAAGCTTGACCTCTGATATTGATATCATCTATTGTTAAATAGATGTTTGATCCCAATAAGAAATGTGTCTAAACTCATAGAGAGCCTGGAGCAGCTTCACTCAAAACAGGCTCAAAATTAGCATGATATACCAAAACTTTGGGGAGGTGGATCCGAACTACTTCTTCGTTATACTCTAATTTCCACTCTCCTTTATAGAGATCACAATTCTCCAAGGATGACCTCCTTAATTGATTATCCCCTGTGTTTTGGGACTCTTCATCCTACTCATCACTTTCCTATTTCAGATGGCTAGACCACAACTCTTTCATCATTTTTACATCATATGGTTCTTGTTCACTCTTCTTATATTCTTCCTATTCTATCACCTGTGAACTACTAAGAAAAAGAAGCGAAACTTAGTTAGCAATACCAAAAAATGGACTACTTACCTTGGGAGGTGTTGCATCCTCCTTCTTGTCTCGAGTTGTCACCTTTTCCTTTCCTAGCTTCTTTACCTCTTCCTCCATCGCTTTCGAGTTCTCCATATATTCTCCACTCCTTGATGGAATGATGCTCACATCATCCTTAGCATCACTCTTTTGTTGGATAAGAATACTTATAAATACTTGGGTTTCTAAGCTCTCAATTACATTCGTCAATTGGCTCATTTGATCTTCCAGGTTCTTCAACTTATTCCTCGTTTCCTTCATGAATTAAAGAGAGCTCGTAACCAAACTCATTATAATCTCCTTCATCAATATCCCATCAGTTTGTGGTGGCGATAATGGAGGTGGAGACATGGGCTGGAAGTGTGGCTTGGTAATAGCATAATGAAAAATCAAACCTATACTGTTGGTATTACAATATAATACATGTATAAGTAGGATAACCTAAAAAAGAGTAAACATTATATACCTTAGCTTGGTATTCACCCATCAGTACCTTTACAACTAAGGATGTGAAATTCGCTACTTGATGCTTCAACCTAGAAGTAGCAAGAAATTGAAAGTCATTATTAGAATAAGGATAGTAAGAAAAAATAGAATGAAAAGCGTAGTGATAATGATCTATGCCACTAAAAGTTCTTAGAATTAGAAAAATCTGTGAAACTAAAATAAATAGAATACAAGATGACCACAATCAACAAAAACAAAAACCAAAATAAATAATAATAACAATACAAGAAATAGATAAAAAAAAAACAAGCATTGGCTCCTCAGCAATGACATTAAAAATTTGATAGCTAGTTACAAACTATCAAATTATAAATACCTAATCAACCTAACTAACTATGTAGTAAGGCAAGTTAGGGTCGATCCCACAGGGAACTCGAGGGAGTTCCAGCTATTTCTACAATTACCCTAAAATAAAATAAAAATAAAATAAAACCCTAGATGCCAAGATATTAAAACAAAATGAAAAGACAAATAATGAAAATAAGGCAGAAGACAAGAAACAAATAACATATGCGATAAAATAGGCAAAAGATATTTTTGGGATTTAGGACCTACAATTGATCATTGAAACATATAGATTGTGATTAGTCTAAGATGCTAGCATATGGATCCAAATAAACTCTTGAATCCTAAGTTCCTCCATGTTTAGACGATTTTTATACGATAGAAAATTTGTTCCTAACCATGCGACAACTTAGAATAAGCTCTCTAGATTTAGTGACACGACAACATCAAAACTCTAAGGAACGACTAGCTTAAGCCACAACCTCGCAAGCTCAGATTGTGTAATTTAGAGAATTGAAATTCTAGGCTAAATTGATTAAGTTTACTGACAAATTTAACTGATCTATCGCCACTTATGGTATTTTCTATGGACGATTATGTATCACAAGCCTATACCTAGCAATTGAACTAGAAATTAGACCTAAGATAGTCAATCATATGCATTAATCCATAATTCATGTCATTAAACTAAAATTCCAACTCAACCTTGGCCTAAAACATAATATATAATTGATTTCAAGTAAATTATCACAATTACAAAGCCATTATCCCATCAATATCTTGCAACCCACAAGAAAAACTAGGCTAATATACGAAAATAAAGACAAAACCTAAACTAAAAATACGTAAAATAGAACATCAATGCCGAACACAACAAGTAAATAAAGATAGTAATGCTAGAAATTAAAGGAAACACAACTATATTAACCAAAATCAAAGGTTCATCACAATATTTAAGAAAACTTCACTAAATACAATAAAATACAAAAGAAATTAGGAAACAATGGCAAAACATAAGAAAGAAAGAAGAAAAAGCAACCTAAAAAATGAAATCTAAAGAAGAAATTGAAATAACAAACGAAAACTAACATAAAACACTATAAGGAAGCTAAGAAACGAATAAAAGAGAAATGAAAATGTGGAGGCCGAGAGTTGAATGTGGCTCCCCCTTCTTTTGTTGCCTTTAAACACTTTTGTACACCTCTCTTAGAGTTGAGATAAGTCTTCTGAGTAAAAGTCATTTTTATCCTTATTGTTTTTTTCTGGCAACGTAACATCGGTTGATTGATTAAAGGCATTAGTTAACCGAAACATAAGGCATCAGTTAACCAACCTGATCCATTTGATCAACTGTCTATAGCTTATTCAATCGAACGTCTATAGCGAATTCGGTCGATCGAACTCCAAGTCTCCAGCAGCTACATCTTCCTTTTTTCACTCCAATTTGCTCTAAATTTATCCCTTTTAGCCATAACTTATGTCTTAAGGACCAATCTTACAATATAAGCTCAAAATAAACACAATTTAGTCATTCAAGCATGAAAATAAGGATGAATTAACATTGAAATTCATATAAAAAATTTAAGATAATTCAACCCTATCTCCTAATTGTAGTACGATAATATTTGAGTCTAATAATACTCGATTCATTGAGAATGGTTAAATTAGTAAGAGTGGGGAACTACGAAAAGTGGATATTCAAAAGCGTTGAGTTGAAACTACTCTATCAAGTGTTATTTCCCCAGTAGTTGTTCCTCTTATTGTATTATAATTACATAATATAGTGAAATAATTGATATTTTAAACCCACAAGTTAAAAATATTAATGTTGAACCAACTAGTTATGCATAAGTCACAAATGAGCAAGTGATGGCACAAAAGAAAGCATTGCTAAGGTCTATAAGGTATAAAAGACTAGCTATTTCAAATGATAACGTGGTTTATTCACTTGAACATAAATGCTACTTAAGTATTGATTAGGATCTAATCTCGTTTAAACAAGCTATAGAATGCAACAATTCCAAAAAGTGGTTTAATACTTTGAAAAAAGAGTTGAAATCAATGAATGATAATAAAGTATAGGAATTAGTTAAGTTTCCAGAAGATACAAAGCGAGTGAGTTGTAAATGGGTCTTTAAGACCAAATGCGACTCATAAGGTAATATTGAAAGGTATAAAGTCAGACTTGTTGCCAAAGGTTACACTCAAAAGGATGACATTAACTATAAAGAGACCTTCTCACTAGTTTTAAAGAATGACTTTTTAAGGATTGTTATAGAGTTGGTGGCTCATTATAATTTAGAGTTGTACCAAATGAAGAAGTGTATATAGATCAAGTGGAAGGTTTCATACTCACAAGAAAGGAAAAGTTAGTGTGTAAGTTAAAGAAGTAAATATATAGATTGAAAAAAGCTTCACAACAATGGTATCTTAAGTTTATTAATACCATTAAGTCATAAGGTTTTGTAGAGAACACCATTGATCATTGTATCTATATGAAGGTCAGTAGGAGTAAAATTCATTATTTTAGTCCTATCTGTTGACGATATAATATCCTTCTTGTTGTTAATGATATTGATTTGTTACATGATGTAAAGAATTTTTCTCTCTAATAATTTCGAAATGACAGATACGAGAGGCACATTCTATGTGATAGGAATAGATATATTCTGTGATAGATTACAAGGATTGTTAAGATTGTCTCAGAAAGCTTATATTGAGAAAATATTAGAGTGATTTAGAATGAAAAAATGCTTCACAGAAATAATTTTAATTCAGAAAGGGAATAAGTTTAGACAAATGCAATGTCCAAAGAATGATTTGGAACATAAGATGGAGTCTATTCTTAATGCGTCAATAATTAGGAGCTTAATGTATGTTCAAATATGCACTTGGCCCGATATTAATTTTTTTGGAATGTTAAGCCGATATCAAAGTAACCCTAACATAGACCGTTGGAAAGCTGCAAAGAAAATATTTAGATATTTGCAAGGTACAAAGGATTATATACTCATATATAAAAAGTCAACCTATTTCAAAGTGATAGGTTAGATAAGTTAACCTATTTCAAAGTTATAGGTTAGATAAGTCAAAATATTTCAAAGTTATAGGTTACTCAGATTCAGACTATGCTGGTTGTATAGATTCATCAAAATCTACATTCGATTATATGTTCTTACTAACTGGAGGAGCAATTTCATAGAAGAGTGGAAAACAGTCTATCAATGCTACTTTTACCATAGAAACTAAATGTGTGACATACTTTGAGGCCACGGTTCATAGATTATGGTTAGGCAACTTTATCTTAAGTCTTGGCATTATAAAAAATATAGCTAGACCATTAAGAATTTATTGTGACAACTCTACAGCTATTTTCTTCTCTAAGAATGACAAGTAATCAAAGGGTACTAAGCACATCAATTTAAAGTACTTTTCTGTGGAAGAAGAAGTACAAAAGTATAAAGTATTAATTGAGTATATTGGTATTGATCTGATGATAACGGATGCCTTAACTAAAGGATTGTCACCCAAAACATTTATTGACTATGTTGAAAAGATGGGCATCATAGATAAGTCCTTATTAATATAGTGTCATGTCATATATATATACATGTGATTGTCTTGCTTTAATTGTTTTGACACCTGTGAATTCAATTACAATCAATTTTTTTTATCATTTACTTATTATCCACATTATGTTGTATACAAGTATTGTTTCTTTTTGATAATAGTTACAGTATTACCCGCTTGAAGTTTTATAAGTTGACTTGATCATATGATACATGGAAGGAATCATATTGTTAAATAACTTATGGCCGCCATGATCCAATCATATCAATTCAATTACAACTGACTTGATAGATTCCATATATTGTGTACACTTAAAGATTTATTAATGAATCACCAAGTCGTAACATGGGTTAAGTAGGAGACTATCATATTAATTCTTAAATAGCCCATGTAACTTAATGGATTGAGTCCAATAAAAAAGAACCCAACATGATGTTTATTGGATTGTAAAGAATCTAGAGCTAAATGGCTCCAATGGACCCTTCTGTCTCATTTTAAAATAAAAGAACAACAGTTTCATTATTCATAAAACATTACAAGCAGTTTTTTGGACCATCGAAGAAAAATAAGAACAACAAGGAAGGCTAAGATGGAAGAATTGTTCTACACATTTTGAACTTATGGATAATGATATTGATTTTATTTAGGTTATATTATGTTAATATATGTTAAAGATTTCATCATCTTCTCTAGAATTATTTGATTTAAGCATGTTCTCATCTCTTAAATGTTTCCCTAATGATGGAGAGCTAAGGTTAGAGCTCAGGCCAGTTTGCACTAATGAAGATAGATGAGTAAATCAAGGAAAATGCTCTAAGCACCAAATACCATACCTCCCTAATAAGTAGCTACAGGATAGAAGAGCATAGGAAATCCAAGAGAGTAAAAGGAAGGTGAGGCTATAAAAGAACTCTATTGAGCTGCACTCCAGGTTTATTGAGTCGAGATAATTCTATCAGGTTGGGTCAATCAGACTTTGGTTTAGTGGGTTGGGTTGTATATGTGCATATGCACATTTTATCAGATGAATATCCACATATCAGGTTCTGTTTACTGCACAAGAGAAATATTAATATGGTTTACCTATTAACATGAGTTAAATAAGTTATAAAAGAATGGTTATTAAACTAAAAACTTTTAAAGATTGAATACTAAATGGAAATTTTTTTTAAAAGGTTGGTTACTAGTAAATTTATTATCCTTATTATTTATGACCAAAAATTTCAACAATTTAAAAAAGTATATTGACTATGTGTTATTTTAGAAGGGTAAAAGATATCAATCTCCCCATAATTTTATAAATTTCACCAAAATTTTCTATATTCTGGGAAGCCATTGTATTTGTTTGGTGAAAAGTTCGCATTAACTAATTATGTTTTCTTTGTTCATTTGTTTCTGACTTGATAGTTTAGGATATGTGACATTCCACTTGAACAACTATGTTATAAAGGTGACTACAATGGTAATCCATAGGAGATATATGACTAAAAAATTGATTATTAGATTTATTAGTTTTCATATTTATATATCATTATTTATATTAGAAATATAACAATGTTTAAGACTAATTTTATTCAAAATTTATTATACTAATTCACTATTAATGATATATTTATTACTTTAATATGATATTAAATTATATTCTTATTGATTTTTATGTTTATATAATAATATTAACAAATGGAACTAAGTTTTATTTTTATTTAAAATCTATATATTTTTAATAATTATTGATAAACTAGATTGAATTCTACTATCAATAAAACAATTACGTAAAGCACGCGATAGCAATGGAACCAAGAAAAAGAAGATCAATTTTTTTTTGAAAATATTATTTTATTGATTTATAATATTTACATCTCATTCCTTATATCAAAAAGTATCATTTATAATATATATAATTTTAATTTTAATTTATTAATTTATTGATTTTTATTTTTATATAATAATATTAATAAATGGAACTAAGTTTTCTTTTTATTTAAAATCTATATTTTTAAATAATTAGTAATTAACTAGATTGAATTGTACTATCAATAAATCAATTACGTAAAGCATGTAATAGCAATGGAACTAAGAAAAAGAAGATAAAAAAATTTAGAAAATATTATTTTATTGATTTATAATATTTACAACTCAATCCTTATATCAAAATGTATCATTTAGAATATACAATTTTCATTTATTTATTTATTTATATATAATAATATTAATAAATGGAACTAATTTTTCATTTTTATTTAAAATCTATATTTTGAAATAATTAGTAATTAACTAGATTGAATTATATTATCAATAAATCAATTGCGTAACGGACGTGATAGCAACAGAACCAAGGAAAAGAAGATCAAAAAAAATTTTGAAAATATTATTTTATTGATTTATAATATTTACATCTCATTCCTTATATCAAAAAGGATCATTTATAATATGTAATTTTAATTTATTTATTTATATCATATTAAGAATTTATAATATATTAATTCATCATATTCATTAGTAATTAATAATACATTAATTTAATATATATATTAGTAATTGATAATATATTAATCAGTTCAATTTGAGAGTAAATTAATTCTTTTATCAAATTTTATTTTATTATCTTATAATATTATGTAATAAGTTTATTTTATTATTTAATAATATTACTCTCATGTTCAATTGATTAATATATTATTAATTTTTTATAAAATAAGATTAT
>JAOXYD010004667.1:0-15493 GCA_028565735.1 Pinacopodium congolense | reverse complement strand
TAGAGACCATGTGGGATTGAACTTCTAAAGATCGAGGGAATTTTTGCGGATAAGGGAGATCTTTTCCTGATTGCATGTAATCTTTATTTTATTAGAATTTGATGTAATCTAACCAATTAGAAGAGTCATAAGAGAAAAAGGGATATTTCCTATTGGTCTGGGTGATAAAATCTTAATTGTTGAAATAAACTAGAATTCAGAGTCATAATTATCTCGAACTTACTTTTCAAATGAGAAAGCTTATAAATAGTTCATTAGAGTTAGAGGTCAAGACATTCAATCATTCAGTCATTCTCAAGAGAAGAGACAACTTAAAGAGAGATGAGAGCTTTCGGGAGAGTTCTCTTGTAAGGGCTTCGAGTAGAGAGTTCTTGTAAGTGCTTCGAGAAGGAGGTACTTGTTTTTTTGTTAACATTCTGTGAAAGTTAATAAAAAAGTGGTTTCAGTCATATTTTAAATTTTGTATTGTTTTCTCTACTCTTATTATTAAGCCGTTCAATAAAAGGAAGAATGAATTTCTAAGGAAGAATGAATTTTTGTACAAATTTTTATGATGCCTTTTTTTAATAGTGATTTTTAAATCTTAACAGTAACTCTTTGTTCCATAATCCTAAGGGTGTTTCTTAGAAGTACTCAAGTATCTATTCAAGAACCTCAATAAAGTTATGTAGGAAATTTAATATTATTTATGTGTAATTTTATCGGTTCTTAGTTCTAATAAATATCTGTTCTACATTAAATGAGGTTTACTTTTCTTATTAGACTTTAAACCATTTGATTAGATCCATGGTTAATTCTTTTTCATTATCTTTAATTTAATTTAATCAACTTTAAAACTTAAATATCAATAATTAGTATGTCCTATCCGAAGGAAAAAAAATAGTAACAGCTCTAACAATTGCTTTACTAGGTTCCCACTAGCAAATGTACATAGACATAAGTATTCCTTCGTAGAAACTGCGCTACATGGTAACAGAAAGCTTGTATATAATCCCAGTATGAAAACCAGTAACTTGTACTTCTCCAGGCTGGACACTGCCGCTTTTAGATGGTTTAAGGATGCCAACTGCAACTATCAGAGGATAAACACTTCAACTACAGATGCTAAAAGATAACTATTGTAGCTTGGACAGCAAAAGACGATCATTGGAGATTGGAGATGGGTAATGGTGAGAGCTTCTCATATTGATTCTTTTGCCTAAAAATAGTTTGTATATTCAAATTCATAACATTATTATTTATTTATTTTTATCCTAACAAAGATCATCAATTAACCGTCTGTTTTCTGAATGTTAATATTACTGGATGGGTTACTCGTTCTAGAAATGCTTCAGAGTTTGATGAATCTTAAAGTATGTATGAAATGAATCTGTTACTTATTTTATGGGATAGTTGACACTCTTGCAGCTTAATAGGTAATTATTAGATATAAACCCATTGGTACGAATAGTTTTATTGGTTACAAAGCTTTTTGTTTTTTGTTTTTTTTTCTAAAAACTTATGCAAAGATTTTCCACCGTCACTCCATATTTCTTCTCTAGCAATGGTACGATCTGGTTAATCATCTCTGGCCATTCAAGAATTTTTATTTGCTTGAAAAGTCCATTGGGTGAAACGATTAGAATTTGAATGAATCACTGTAGGCATAGCGAAAACTTGTGTGTAAACGGATTATAGAGCTCAATCATTCAGTTGGCACTAAACAAAACAAAATGGACTCTTTATTCTTCTTTATTCATAAAAAAATTCACTATTTCACCGGCTTTCTGATAGAAAACTAGGACAAGAGAACTTTAGGCACAGCGAAATCGTGTCACCGGACGTGTGTAAACGTCATAAGGCCCAAATTATAGAGCTCAATCATTCAGTTCGGCACAAAACAAAACAAAATGGACTCTTTATTCTTCTCTAATCATAAAAAAATTCACTCATACGGCGCAAATTATAGAGCTCAATCATTCAGTTCGGCACTAAACAAAACAAAATGGACTCTTTATTCTTCTTTATTCATAAAAAATTTCACTCATACGGCGCAAATTATAAAGCTCAATCATTCTCACTAAAACAAAACAAAATGGACTCTTTATTCAGCTCTAACTTTGTCGGTAAAACTTAGCCATTTCTTTATTCTTCTTTATTCTTTACTAACTTTATTCAGGTCCCACCAACGACCAACGAGTGTCTGGAGAACTTAGCCATTCTTTCGTAAAATCTAAGCTACATAGTAAGAAAAACCCTGTATATAAATAATCCCAGTATCAAAACCTGGGGAGTACAGTGTCTTTCTAACTTGGAAGAAACAGCTCTATCTTGCAATATTAATTGGTCTGGTTTTTAACTGCCATGGCTTTCACGTTAAAGAATGCATCTGTTACAGTTTCTTCATCTTCGTCTACCTTGTCTTCTTCTAGTCCTTCATGGAAATATGATGTCTTCCTTAGCTTCAGAGGTGAAGACACCCGCAAAAGTTTTGTCGGTCATTTGTATAATGCTTTGCGTCAAAAAGGAATCGTCACTTTCAAGGATGATCGAGAGCTCGAGAGAGGCAAAAACATTTCGGATAACATCATCAGAGCAATCGAGAACACGAGATTTGCAGTAGTCGTTTTCTCTGAAAATTATGCTGATTCCCCTTGGTGCCTGGACGAATTGGTGACCATTTTCAGCTGCATGAAACAAGATCGGGCACAAACCGTTCTGCCTGTTTTTTATCGCGTGACACCATCGGAGGTTAGGAATCAAAGTGGGAGCTTCCAAAAAGCCTTCACTGAGCATGAACACACTTTTAGAGACAACATGGAGAAAGTGGAGAGCTGGAGGGTTGCGATGTCTGGAATCGCCAATAATTCAGGCTGGGAATTGTGTGAGAGGTATGTATGCATTAAGAGCAAGTTTTTCGTAAGCCCTTTCACTATTATTGTAACCCATTAGCTAGTGATATCTTCTTTCTTCCATTTGAGTTTGACTTTAGATTTTTTTTCTTAGAAAAAATTAATCATTTTCTTAAAAACCTCTTATTTTCATTCTCTTTAGGTTTTGATAGCTTTCTTACTTCTCTTCTATGTATAGTGTTTGTTAATATATAATTTGCTGCTTAAATCAACGTGTAGATATACACTAGCACACTTTTCAATCAAAGATAGAGATTTATATCAAAATTTAAAAATAAAAACTAAACATTAAAAAATTATAAGGGTTTTTCATTAACAAATAAGTATAATGAGAGAAGGTTTTTAATCTTAGGCAGTTTTAGAAAATGTATTGCTTATTCAGTTCATGTACTTGAAGAATTTTTTTCTGTTGAAAAAAAAAAGGATATACCTCAAGATCTTGTATTTTGTACCATTTGGTGGAGTTAGACAAAAAATGTATAGAACTATAATAATTTCTGCACACAACAGGCAAATTAAAACTAAATCAGATCACTTAGTGTAGGAATAATTGCTTCATATAAAGAGAATATTAAAATTTAAGTATCTGTGTAAGAGTCCATATTAAGTTATAAGGGTCTATATTAAGTTATAATTCAACATATAACGAAAACTTCAATTTATAATATTTGGACTATTTTAGAACAGGCATAAAAAATTAGAACTTATACTATTTAGAGCTTTGAACATGACCAATTGGAATAATGTCAAATCTAGACTCTTCGTGCCTCTCTTGAATGGATTTTCTCGCAACTTGCTTAATCTTACGTAGTCAATGAAAGCTAAGGGATGTTTAGTTGGGTTGTGAGTTGTAGTTTTGTGTTGTGATTGTTGTATTGGTAATTGTGTTTTTTTTAATCGATTTTTGTGCTATATTAGTGTATTTTCTTTATCGATTTTTGTATTTAAAAAAACAGAAAACCAAAACAAAAAATAAAAGCTAAATTAAACATGGCCTAGTTTAATAATTTTCTAGAATATCTCCGAGCAACTTCAAAATCATGATCAAACAGTAACTCAAAATCATCATCGTCTACATCATCTTGTAACTCTTTTATATATTTTTTTAATCTTTGCTTTATATGATCATATTCTTCCTTCTAAGGAATCAGCGTAACTATAAACTATTTTAAATACATAAACTATAAAAAAATGAAATATAAAAAGAAAAAGAAAAATGAAACAGTTGATGATGTGAACTAGTTTTTGATACAATAGATTAAATTAGAGATTTTTTATTATTAGGACATCACTTCTTATCTATATAAGAGAACTTCATATAAAAAAGTAGTTATTTGATGTATTTGTTTTAAAAACTAATTACTTGATATTCTTATTATTGTGTAATTGTCATTTCGATAACGGTGTTAAAAAGTTATTTTTTAAGTGTAAATGACATCTTTTCAAGTTTTTAGTATTTTTAATCCCTATCGTCTTTAATGATATTTTTTTTTTTGCATGGAACACAAATTTTTTCTCCTTATGCTTAAAATATTTTAATTGGGCTACATAATTGCTAGAATGTATAATTAATTATCATTTCACTAGTACTCCTAATTATGTGAGCTTATGTCGTATTTTAGGGATGAATCAGAATTTATCCAAGTCATTGTTGAAGAGATATCAAGCAAATTGAGAAAATCAAGTAGCAAATTCTTTAGCCTAGCCAAGGATTTTGTTGGAATGGATTCACGTCTGCAGAAACTAACTTCAATCTTAGATGTTGGGAGGAAGGATGATGTTCGCTTTGTTGGGATATGGGGTATGGGAGGAATTGGGAAGACAACAATTGCTAGAATTGTGTTTGAGAAACTTTCTCACCAATTTGAATGTAACTGCTTTCTCGCAAATATAAGGGAAACTAAAGACAAACATGGACTTGTTCATTTACAAGAAAAAATTCTTCATCAAACCTTGTTAGACAGGAGCTTAAACATATGGGATATCTATCAAGGAATGGATGAGATCAGGCACAGACTAAGCTCGAGGAGGGTTTTACTTGTTCTTGATGATATAGATCAAGAAGAATTGAAATCTTTAGCAGGTTCAAGAGAATGGTTTGGAAATGGAAGTAGGATAATCATAACAACTAGAGATAAGCATTTATTGATATCCCATGGAGTTGAAGAAATATATAGGGCTAAGATGTTAGATGAAGAAGAAGCAATCCAACTCCTGCACTCAAAAGCTTTTAAGAATTGTTCCCCCACAGACGAGCATTTGGAGCTGTGCCAAGATGTGGTGAGATATGCCAATGGACTTCCATTAGCAGTTGATGTTCTTGGTTGCTTCTTATGTGGAAGATCTATAAATGAATGGAAGAGTGCATTGAGTAGGTTAAAAGAAATTCCAAACAAAAAGATCTTAGAAAAGCTTGAGATAAGTTTTGATGGACTTGATGAAATGGAGCAGAAAATATTCCTTGATATTGCTTGTTTCTTCAGTCAGGAGAATCGAAAATTCATTCAAAGAATAATGAAAGCTTGTGGTTTCTTTCCAGATATTGGATTAAGAGTCCTTGTTGAAAAATCACTCATATCTATATCTGAAGATACCATTACTATGCATGATCTACTTGAAGAAATGGGCCAAGAAATAGTTCGTCGCCAATCATATGAAAAGCCAGGAAAACGTAGCAGACTATGGCTTTTTGATGACATCCAACATGTCCTAGTAAATGATAGGGTAAATTACTTTTCCATATAAGAAAGCAAGTGATTGATATAATATATTTTTATTTATAACATATTTCATACTCCTTTTGGTATTCAGGGAACAGATAAAGTTGAGGGAATTGTCATGAACTCACAAGAAGAGAAACTGATACACTTCAATGAGAAAGCATTCATGAAGATGAGAAAATTAAGGTTGCTCAAATTGAGAAGTACCCATAATCCTTATATCCTCGGATATATTTCAAGCGAATTAAGATATCTGGAATTGAATGGATATCCCCTCAAATCCTTGCCATCATCTTTTCAGCTTTGTAAACTTCTTGAACTACGTATGACTCATAGCAAGATTGAACAATTTTGGATAAAAACTAAGGTAATTTTCTCTTTGACTTTGTTGTCATTATTTCTTAAACTTTCGTCACTACTAAATCCATTTTATGCTTTTAATACAGCCTTTGAACTCATTGAAGTTCCTTAATCTCAGTCATTCATACAATTTAATGAAGATTGGTAACTTTAGTGGCATCCCAAATCTCAAAATATTGATTCTTGAAGGATGCCAAAGACTAGTGGAGATTCATGAATCCATTGGAGACCTGAAGAGACTCATTGTCTTAAACTTAAAGAATTGTAGAAGTCTTATGCAACTCCCAAATAGCTTATGTGATTTGATGAGTCTTAAGACCCTATGCTTGGATGGTTGCTTCAAGCTAGAACGATTGCCTAAGAGATTTGGCAATACACTGCACTTGGAGGACATTTTTGTAAGTGGGATTGAAAAATATTCCGAATCAGAGCCGAAAAAACCATGGGATTTTGTTTTTGGCCGATTTCCTAAAAAGAAGATAAATCCCATGACTCTTATGTTGCCTTCTTTCTCAACCTTGCCCTCTTTAAAACGTCTTTTTCTCATTGACTGCAATCTATCCGAAGAAGTGATTCCTACCAAACTATGTGGCTTTCCTTCACTGGAAGTACTAGATTTGAGTGGAAATGATTTTGTGAACATCCCTATAAACCTTATTATTCAGCTTTCGAAACTTGACTTGGTTAATTTTAATAATTGCAAGAGGCTTCAGGTGCTACCAGACCTTCCATTAAGTATAACATGGTTAAGTGTGGAAGGATGCTCATCTTTGGAAGCCTTTCCAAATCCAGTTCGGAAGCTCACATTTAAACCTTGGGTGTTGTCATTCGCAAATTGCTTCAAGCTAAAGGATACTCGAGGTGCATTTGCATGGTTGAAAAGTTACCTTGATTTCTTACTATATAGCAATCATCAGGTACGTATATTAAAGTACCCTGTCTTTACACATCATCAATCAAGAGTTTCAAATTGTGATCTGTAATAGTCTTTATGCTCAAGCTACTGCTTAAAGTTGGTCATTACATCTATCTCAAAAATAATCTGCATCTAACAGTGACTCTTTCTGCTAAACTTTACTTCACTTTTTTTAAGTGCAGGGAATATGTTGTGTGGAGTATGACCTTAACATGTTGCTGCCTGTAAGAAAAATTCCTGACTGCTTTGACCACCAAGAAGATGGCTCTTCATTGAAACTTCAACTTCCCCAGAATTGGTGTGACAACAAGTGGATGGGATTTATGGTTTGTGCGCTTTTCAGGCCAGATGTGTTTAATACTTTTCATTATTTGTCCTGTGACTTGTTAGCAGGACCTGACTTGGATAACATTAGTGACTTAGCTGCCACCGAGGTTTGCTTCTTGGAAGGCGCAAGTGTCAATTCTGATCAACTCTGGTTAATCTTCATTTCACGGGATAATACCAAAAGTCTAAATTGGTGGAAGAGTTTGAAACACTTTGAAGCATCATTTTCCTCTTACAATTTGGATGTAAAACGTTGTGGGGTACGGTTCGTGTACGAAGAAGACATTGAAGAATTTGCCCAGTGCACTAATCTGTCACAGAATAATTCAGTTTTGGCCTCATGTAGCGATAATGTCCATGAAAACGATCAACATAATCAACGGAAATGAAGCTCGTGAAAGTGAGACAACGGAATCTAGTGGAAGTGATGATTTGGATGATGAATTTTCATATCCCCAAGCCTTAAGACTGCCTACAGAATACTATACGTTAATGACTACCATGTTTCGTTTGTCAAAGCATCCTACAATAAAAAAATATTGAATTTTGAATTTGATGAGAATTTTGTGTGTATGTGTGTGTTATATTCTTGATAATTATAACAAAATGAGAAAATAAAAAAGTAATGGTATGCAGTTCGATCTAAAGCTATGAGGATGATGCTCTTTATGTATAGGTTGCTTCTCTACGTACAAGGGTGATGACCTTCCCTTACTATTGTTCATCTTGTCCTAGCTTCTAACGGGTATGAACCCGATTTATTGATTAATATCATTTTAATTTCTTTTAAAAAGTTGCTTCTAATTTTTTACTTTTGTTTTGAATTTTTTCAATTTTCATAACTTATGAAAAAAACGTAAAAATTACTTTTATTTTTTCTTGTTTTCGTTTTTTGTTAAAATTTGGTTTATGTGTTGAATAAATATCTGCTATATAATTGCTCAATATTAATTACTAATAAAAATTATGACATATAAGTTAAATTTTAATTTCCTACTTTAATTCATAACTAATATAAATCTTAATAAATTATTTAAAAAATATTTTCAAATATACAAAAATTTTAATTATAAATAATACAATTAGTTTCAATAATTGAAATATATATTAATAAATAAATATTGGTTTTAAAAATGAAAATTTTTCATAATTTTAAATTATTTAATTGTTTATTGTTAACAAATTATAATGAAAATTTTATTAATGTTTTTAAGAGATTAAAATAAAATAATTAGATAACTAATTTATAATTTTATTTAGTACTTGATTATTATCAATATTTAAATTTAGTTTCCATTAATGTTAATAATTAAAAGATTTTGTTTGAAAGAAAAGCGCAGAATCCATAATTAAAAAGCCAAAACTCAAAACTAAAAACTATAGATGGAAATAATCAAAGTCAACAACAAGAATCATTCAAGGATTACAAAGCATCTCATATAATTTAACAAATCCTCAAGATTTTCATAAATCCCATATATTTTTCAATAGGAATCTTGATTTACTATTTCCTTTGTATTCCTTCATATGTTGTATATATAAAGACAAGACTCTACTGTAAAGTTGTAACGACTATACATAAATAGAAAAATCCATTTCTCCAATTCTTCGTAAAGTTGCAACGGCTATACATAAATAGAAGAATCCTTTTATCCAATTCTTCTATATGTTATCAAAGAATTGCCACATCTAGTGGATTTTTTTTTTCTTTCAAAACACCGTATCCCTTTCTTCATCATCCTCTCAAATGGATTTCCAATTCAATGTAACCCTCCTATCTCAAATGATCACCCTTGTCTCCATAAAATTAACCCACATAAACTATCTACTATAGAAGGATCAAGTTTATCCTCTTATAGAAATCCTTGACCTTCAAAATCACATTCTTGAAGGTCATGCACCCTCCAAAATTGTCTTGACCAATGGTAAGGAAGAAGTCAATAAAGACTTTATGAAATGGTTTTGAGAGGACTGAATGCTCAAAAACTTCATCATTGGTATGTTGTCTGAGCAAGTTCACACATTGGTTGTAGGACTTGAGATCGCAAGAGACATCTAGGTTTTCTTGGAACAATCCTATGCTAGCAAGTCTAAGGAATGTGAAGCTAATCTCTTATGACAACTTCATCAAATACAGAAGGGTGGTGAAAATATTCACATCTACTTACAGAAATTCAAAAGCATTTGTGATGAACTTTCGGCCATGCAAAAATTGATATTTGATGAAGACAAAGTCATTTGGGCTATCAATGGCTTAGACACTCAATATGACACTTTTACAAGTGTTATTCTTTCTAAACCTTCGTTACCTAGTTTCTCACAATTTGTTTTCTCCTTGGTTGCTTTTGACAACAAAATCCAAATCCGAACTAAGACTCATCACAACCAAATTTTCTACTCCAACACCACTCCTCATGCAAACACTCAAAACCACAACTCTCCACAATCTAAGAATTCCAAAAGAAAGCCTCAAATTCAATTCAACTATTCTAGTTGTGGCTTTACCCAAATAACCCACAAAAATCAATCACAAAAACAAAACCCCTTACCTCCAAAACAAACTCACACACATACTTGCTAGATATGTCATCAACATGGTCATTATGCAAAAAATTGTCCGCAACAATTTAATCATGCTTTTCAGGACACCAACATCCCTCAGGCACTTGCTGATCTTTCCATTGAAGATCCATATGACTCAGAATGGACCATAGACTCAGGTGCCACCTCTCACCTTACCAATGAGTAAGGTATTTTCAGCTCCTTGAGTCCATATAATGGAGCTGATGGAATTTATTTAGGTAATGTTCAGTGTTTAAAAATTACGAATATTGGTGATGCCACTATCTCTACATAATCTGGTCCTTTTCAATTAAAGAGAATTCTTTTAATTCTTAACTTAACCAGAAATCTCTTATCTATTGCCAAGTTGACCTGTGATTATCCTTGCTTTATCACATTAGACTCACATGGTTTTGTTGTTAAGGAGCTCTGGACAATGAGAACATTAGCTAAGGGAATTAGAAAGGGCAATTTATTTTTACTCAAAGATGGTCACACCAGTCTCATTGCTGTTTTCTCTATTCGAAAAAAAAGGAGTCAATTGATATATGGCACGCAAGATTGGGTCACCCAAATCAAAAAATTTTAGATCATATTTGAATTCAAAATAAGATCTTCATCTTTAATAAAAATAAAAATTCTTTTTGGAAAAGTTGTCAAATGGCAAAGATTACAAGACTTCCTTTTTCAATTAACACCACTCAAAGCTCAACCCAATTGGGCAAGATACATGTTGATCTTTGGGGTTTAGCCCCTGTGCTTTCTCCAAAAAAATTCCATTATTTTATGAGCTTTATTAATGATAGTACACATTTACGTGGTTATTCCCATTAAGGTTGAAATTTGATTTTCTTCAATGCTTCATTCGATTCACCAAAATAATTACAACTCGGTTCTCTACCTCTATTAAAGTTGTTCAGTGTAATGAGGGAGGGGAATTTACAAGCATTGCATTCCTAAACTTCTTATCTGATAATGGCATTTTACGACAATCGGCCTGTCCAAAGACCCTAGAACAAAATGTAGTCGTAAAGTATAAGCACTGACATCTTGTTGAATTTGGTCTTTCTATGATTTTTCACAATGGAGCTCTAAAAACTTTATGTGTAGAAGCTTTTTTAACAGCTGCTTATCTGATAAATTAGCTTCCCTCCCCAAATATTACTATGAAGTCACCGTATGAACTACTTTATGGTGAAACACACGATTATTCTTCTTTAAGAATTTTTGGTAGTAGATGTTATCCATTTTTAAGCCATACACAGTCCACAAATTTGAGCCTTGATCAATTCCATGTATCTTTAGTGGGTACAACAGTTTTCATAAAGGCTACCAATGTTTTTTTATTTATAAAGAAAGTAACAAATAGATTAATAAGGGAAAAAGGTTCAATACAGATAAGTAAGAGGCCAAAGGAGGCACTCAAAAACTATATACAAAAAGCAAAACAAAAGAGCCACAGGCGGTCCTCAAAGAAAAAAGAAGAAGATAAGTACGAAGTTTCCAAATGTGATGCTGGGGGTCAAGAATATGAAAATGAGACTCAAGACTTAAAAGCCGAGAACGGATAAGCTCGAAGATGTCCTCGATGACAACATGGGGAGATCTGTGTTGTCTGCTGAAGATGCGATTATTCCTCTCATACCAGATAAAGTAAAATGTGGTAGAGAAGACTAACCAAGAAAGTATATGCCTAAAATCTTTCCATCGACGAAGGTGGGTAGAAGTCCACTAAAGAAGAGGGAAGCAAGAAATCGAAGGCCAAGCAGTGTAGGTCTTCAGCAAGAGGGAGCCCCAGACTAGAGAAGAGAATCTGCAATGGAAGAAAAGGTGATCATGCATCTCTAGAGCAGAACTGCATAATACATAAGTCAAATTGCATAAGAGGCCAAACATTTGGAGCCTATCAATAGTCTGAAGGCGCCCCTAAGAAGCTAGCTAGAGGATAAAAGAGTATCGCGGAATATGTCCACGGAACCATAACAGATGGTGGATTGGATCCACTGGTCGTCGAACTCAAAGAATGTTCCATGCAGAGTCAACAGAAAAAACTTCAGATGAGTGACCTTTCCAATCCCAACTATTAGAATCCCAAACCTAATGTAACTCGCTACTCCCCTCAGGCAAAGTCCACTCCCTAAAAACTATAATCTCTGAGACCTAGCATCCCAAGAGAGCCCAATATAAGAGGGAATTCAGAAAGAAAATTGGTCATATAAGGGTCCTTAATCCGGCAACCAGTAGTCCTGCCATAGGGAGGTATCTCGCCCATCACCAATGCAAAAAACAATAAGACCTCGGCACCACTCTCAACTCAAAAGAATATTCCTCCATACCTAGGAGGAGCTAGACGAGACTCGAATATGCCAAAAGGATCTACCTCGTAGCAAAACAGTATAAACCCATATGGCCCATGTAGAAGATCTGTCTGCAAATAAACGCCACACATACTTAAGGATGGCAACCTTATTCCACTCTCTAACCCTTTTGACTCCCAAACCCCCTTCCTGTCTAGGGAAATAGACTGACTCTCATGCCACCTTTTCCCCGGTGTGGGACAGAGAAGTGCCTCTCTAAAGGAAAGCTAATAAAACACTCTCAATACGATGAGAAATGCTAGCGAAACTAATGAACATACCTGACCAGTAAACTTGTATGGAGGAGAGCACAGATCTAATCAGGTACAAACGACCCACATAGGTAAGAGACGCTAAAGTCCACTGTCAAATCCGAGAAAGAATCATCTCTACTAATAGAAGGCAATCTGAGTGTCTCAGACGAGTAGTAGTAAGGGGGACGCCCAGATATCGAATTAGGAGGGAACCAATCTGAAATCCAAGAACTCTCTATAAGGAAGAAAACTCAGCCTCATGGATCTCTGAGAAGAACACTCGACTCTTAACCGAGTTTATAGCCAAATTAGAAACCCTCTCAAAACCTACTAGAGCCTTTCTAATAATCTTAAGAGAAGATAAATCCGCTCGACTGAAAATCATCAAGTCATCCGCAAAGCAAAGATGGGTGAGAGAAGTCTACCCATATCTCCAATGATAACGGAAGCTCAATACTATGGTGACCTCTCTCAGTATTTCATCCAAACCCTCCATCGCTAGAACAAACAGGTAAGGTGAGAGAGGATCCCCTTGCCGCACCCCTTAAGTCTCAGAGAAATAACCATACAAAGCCTCGTTAAGAGCAACTTTAAATACTACAAAAGGTAGATTTTACATATCTCTGTATGTTATATTTGATGAAACAATCCTCCATTTTACTACTAATAATCTCATCTTTTTGAAGCAAAATAATGAAAGGTGTCAAGTTTATGATTCTTCATTCTTTGACATTCCTATTTTTAAGGCGTCACAAAAACTTCCCACTACTGTCGATTCATCTTTTGGAACAACTAGCACCTGATCCTAAATTGTGACAGATATACCGCAAATTGATCTCTAACCTGGGCCCCATTATTCATAATAGTCACCTATTGAACATGTCAGTCCTTGCAACCTTACTCTGTAGAGCAACTCCACTATCGCTGCTCACTTGCCTCCTGTACAAGTCACACAACAGTTAATACCAGGAACTTTAATTGTTGACCTTAGCTATTACAATATTATAACAGCTCATTCTACCACTCAAAGTGCTCCTTTTGACTCATTAAATGCGCATCCAACACATACAAGGAGTAAAACTCGAGCTAGTTTATTTCATACTAAAGCTACAGCTATTCTTGTGCCCCTTAAATCTCTAAAATCTACTCTTCAACACGAAGGGTAGTATACTTATATAAAGGCTAAATTAAATGCTCTCCATCAAAACTCTACGTGGACATTGATGCCTTGAAATAACTTTATGAACATCATCAACAACAAATGGGTGTATCGAAAAAACTTAAAGCCGACAGATCTCTCAAGCGTCTTAAAGCGCGACTCATGGCCAAAGGATTTAATCATGTGGCAGGTGTCGATTTTGATGATATTTTTATTCCAACGATTCATCCCCAATCTATACTTTTTGTTCTCTCACTTGTTATCATTCTCCAATGGCCAGTCAAGCAACTTGACATAAAGAATAATTTTCTTTATGAA
This sequence comes from Pinacopodium congolense, assembly GCA_028565735.1. NCBI lineage: Eukaryota > Viridiplantae > Streptophyta > Magnoliopsida > Malpighiales > Erythroxylaceae > Pinacopodium > Pinacopodium congolense. The sequence goes on along the minus strand of JAOXYD010004667.1, from coordinate 1,629 downwards.
ACTCTTAAAGAACCAGTTTACATGGAGCAGCCACCAGTTTTTGCATCCTCCAAATATCCTTCTTATATGTGCAAACTATCAAAAGCATTTTACGGTCTCAAACAATCACCTAGTGCTTTGTTTGACCGTTTCAGTAATTATCTGCTGCATATTGGCTTTATTTACTCTCTAGATGACCCCTCTCTCTTTGCAAGACATTCACAGAAGAGTGTGAATTTTCTTTTGCTATATGTGGATGACATCTTGGTCACTAGCAATAACAATTCATCACTTACACAACTCATTTCCACTATAGGCTCGGTTCTTGTGATGATCAACATGGGAGATGCTCATTTCTTTTTGGGGATTAAAACCACACCTACAACTCATGGATTGCACTTATCTTAACAAAAATATGCAGTCGATCTATTTAGGCATGCACACATAGAAGATTGTAAGAAGATTTTGACTCTATTAAGCCCCAAGCTCCATCTTCATACCTCATTTAATGCCTTCAAGGATTAAAAAGAATTTCGTAGCTTGGTTGGTGCCTTACAATATCTCACACTCATGCGACCTGACATTGCCTATACTGTTAATCTATTCAGTCACTATATGCATTATGCAACTAACTTTCACTCCTCCATGTTAAAGTGTGTCTTACGGTATCTTAAAGGCACTTTGGATTGTGGATTACATCTTCTTCGCAGGGGTTCTTTTGATCTCTATGCTTTTTCTGATGTCAATTGTGTCGTGACCCGATTCCTATATATATAGGAATTCACTGTTCAGAGAGTCATTTCACATGCATAATTTTGAATTACATTTCATATACATGCTTAAATTATGATTTGAAATAATGGTAAATGTGTTAGATGCATTCAATTGATCATTTCCAGGTATAAGTGATTTTAATGTGATTATCGTGCAAATGTGAATTTATTTGTACCTTGACTTATGAATTTGTGATTTAAAATGATTAAAGGGGTGAAAATTAATGGCTTGGTGTGATGATAAATTTTTTAGAAAATGGAAAAGGGTGGATTGATGAAGTATAAGATGTTGTAAGGAGGGGTTTTTAATTTAGACATCGTTAGAGTCAAATTTTGATTTTAGGACTCAAATTTAGTCTTAAATTTTCGACCCATTTTCTATATTGATAGAGTGCAAATTTGAAGGAGAATAAGGAAGACATGTTGTAGCACTAAGTCTTAGTTGGATTTTGAAAAAAGAATAAGGTCAAAAGGATAAGTATAATGAAAGGTATGGTTGTTTTACTGAGTCTGCTCATATTATGATACTACTTCAGGAACCGTAGATTTTTTATTTTAATTGAGGACCTTAGAGTCTGAATTAGGGTGTATATGAAACATAAAAATTGTTCATATATGTCTTTTGGATATGCCTATAAAATTTCATGATCAAATGATTAGTGGTTAGTAAGTTATAGTGATTTAAATAAGGAATGACAAGTTGAAGAGAGTGATTGGTGGGGTATAAACCAATGAGAATGTGATATTTGGACCAATTATGTTTCATTACTTACCACCATCAGTTTTTAACCATTTTGAGTCCAATTTTTGGACATTTTCTTCTGCTTTCTTCTTCCTCCTTTGTGACCTTCAATCCCTAACCCTAACCTACATGATT
>JAOXYD010004657.1:0-15494 GCA_028565735.1 Pinacopodium congolense | reverse complement strand
CATAACTAGTTAAATCGGTGGATCGGTTTTGTAGATTGAGAGATTGCTTAATCCATTCCATTTAATTTGGCTAGGGACATTTAATTATACCTTGAGAGAGGGTAATTGAAATATTAGGACATCTTAGGTGGGTCATAATTCAATCAACATGGTATGAGGGAGACAAGTTATGGAAAAATTTATCTCTAATCATAATTCTTAAAATCCAAAGTTTTGACACTTTTGTTCATTTATTAATTACTAGCTGTTTGATTTAGTTAATTTATCAATTTTTTATTAATTGAAATTGGGTCTTGGAGAAAACATAACCTAAATTAAGTGGTTCCTAAGTTACAATCCTTATGGGATTGATATCTATTCTTTACTACAAGTTACACTCCGTATGCTTATGATTTTGAGTGTAAAACTAGTTAGATAGTTTTGCAAACTCATCAACATTATGTACTGTTGAACGTATCGACAATCAGTAGAAAACAATCAAATGTATAAATAGCAAAATTAAAAAAACAAATATGAAAACCAAAATAAAATTTTTTAATGTAGTAATCCTATGTTCTCCTAATATCATATAAAATCTCCAACAACGGCACGAAAAACTTGATTTTGTTAGTTTTAAATCTAAAATAACTAACTTATATACCTCATAACTTTAGGCTAGTGCACCTATTATTGTATAGTATCTAAGTAAGCCAAATATCATTCTCAGGAGGATTTTAATGAATCCTAATCTAAATCGTCAAATTATTATTTAACCTACAAAACAATTGATTATGAAATTAAATACTAAAATTAAAACTAAATTAGTAATCTAATTATCAAATAGAATAACTGAGTTATATGAAGAAGAACAGGATGCAATTAGTTAAGTCACCTAGTGTTGGAATTCTTAGATTTTTCTTGTATTAGGATAATTTACTTTTTTAACATAAATCATTTTCTCTATTAATATAATCTAATCATGCATAAAAAATATATAAAATACCTTTATTGAATTGAAAGTAAAAGTCATTCCCATCTAATAAAATCTTTATAGTCTTACTATCTAGATGACAAAAAAACTTAAAAAGAGAAGAAAGGGGAAGCTTATAAAGCTTTTATGTCCACCAATCTAGTTATCTTTATCCCTTGAAGAACAATCCAATGGAATTCTTCTTCTCTTCACACCTTAGTGGTTAAAACCCTAATGAACACATGAAAAAGAAAGAAACCCCAACTAATATTTTTCATCCTTTTACATTTGGATTCCTGTTAAGGTTAAAAAAAGCCCTAATTAGTAAAGTTTTATAGGGATCTTTCATAATTAGTCTCAAACTCTCCTTCTAATTTCAAGCTTCCAAAGACCATAATGGCACTTTAATTATAGAATAAAAATGTTGTTTTATGGGACTATTAATTTTCTATCTTTATTCGTTACTTAAATATCAGTGTTTATAGAGATAAATAGTTCCATTATATGTCACCACTACTCTTTTGACTTTTCTCACATACCAAAATATTGGTTCAATTAGCAACCAAAATGACGTTATTATTAAAGGGCTTTTTTTATTTGTCTTTTTATCTAAGATTGCTCCCTTTTTAATGCTTAATCCCTAAAATACAATATTTACTTGCATCATCATCAAAAAAAGTCATTAGGAGACTTAAATAGCTTGAAAAGAGGTAATAATTAAGTAATAGCACACTAATAAAGATATGCTCTTAACCCATTATTAGATCTATATTAGCATACTACTTAAGAAGTATTATTTCAAGTAAAATCTAGGTTTCTACAAATTTTTTAGCTAGGCCAACTAACCAATGCCAATCTTGGGCATACGCAATTGTATTTGTGTTTTCATACCACAATATATGTTAGATATTAATTGTAATATTGGGTATGAGCATTTATATTTTTATAATCATTCACAAGCTTTTAAAGCATGTGTATAGCCATTTATAAACTAGTAATTCTAAACAGAAGCTCGAGGAAGAATGTGTGGATCTAGGTAGATCTTAAGTCATTGTTCATAGATTCAGATCCTCAAATATCATAATTATTGGATAGCATACTATTGGTTTTCATTTAAGTTTTGACAATTAATTTTATGAGGAGTGCAATACTGATGGAGTTGAAAGGTTGTTTTCATGTTATTTTCTAAAATATGGTTTGTAAAGTTGCTCATATTAGATTTATATGGTTTTGAGGGATTTAGTTTGACCTTATCCTAATTTTATATTGTTAGACTTAGATGGTATTAAAGAAGGGGGGATGAATTAGTTTCTTAAAAAATTTCTACAAAAATAACTTAAATCACTTTAAAATTTTTGACACTTATGTAAAAAATATATTTAAAAAAGTAGATAAAAATTATGAAAAATAGATAATGATTGAATTGCTTTGATAAAAAAATCTAAGTAATATCAATCAAGTATTAATTGGATAATGCAACCATGTTTTTTTTAAGAGTCAAATCAAACATAACTCAAAATTGTATGAAAGTAAAGAGAATAAGGGAAGAGTGGCACCACCGAGCAATTCATTTTCATTTACTCCTATGTCTAGTCCCCAACTCCACTATTGGCATTTTGTTCTATTATCAAAATAATAAGATTTCAATGTTAAGAGTATAGCCACCATTGGCTCAAAGGAAACCTTTTACTCCTTGTTTAAGGCTAAGGATAACCTTTCTCTTAACAACACAAGCTCTCATAAAATACACTTAGAAACTAATCCTACACAATCCCTCTTTAGTGTATTTTGAGGCTCACAACAACTTAAATAAATGCAGAAAAATTATATCAAAAGACAATATAGGAAAACTCAAAGAACAACCTCAAGAAAGACTTTTACAATGCTCAAATCACTAGATGAATAACTTTTTAGACACTTGGATGATTAGATTAAGTGTAAGAAAACCTATTTAAAGCCCTAGGATGTTAAACTAATCGTCTGTTATCAGTGCACAACATTATAATGCATTAAAATTTTGTTGCCATTAAAGAAAATCTACTAAAAATGATTTACACTCTTAAACGATGGTTCCTACAACTTTAACAACACCATTTAACCCCCGTTGTTTAAGTATCAAGAACATATCCTAAACGGTGAGTTATGTAGATCATCGTTTACATAATACTAATCTATCATTTAAGTACATTGGAAATGTATACTAAAATATACCGTTTAACCTTATGAAAACCACTATTTAACCCCTAAAAACTCATACAAAATTATTCAAGGCAATTTCAACCCAATTTAAGCTTATCCTACATTTATAAACACTTCATAAACTCACAAACACATCCAAAATGCCCCAAAAAATATGTTTAACTAACCAAGAAGATTTTTAAAAACATTTTGCATAAGGTTCCTCTTGATTACTTAATTTGTATGCATATTCTAAATTATGAATGTAGCATACATGTGGTGAGCCTTTTTAATCCACGATAAAGAACTTAAATAAGATTTACAATGAAAACTAGACGTCATAACCTATATGTATTCTATCTTTAATCTAATCTAAACCTTGAGTCTAAATTAATTCACTTCACGATCTTTAATTTATCTTCAAGACTCCTTAAACATCCTCTTTAGAATTTCAAGCTTAACACCTATCTTTCAATGCTTACAACACATAAAACAATAATCCAATTGGTGTTTTGTTATCATCAAAATTAGGTGAACCTCCTTTTGTTCAATAGAGATTAAACATATAAAAATATGCCCAATTGTCAAAGGTTAACAAAAAAGCCTGAGAAGGCAGGAATCTTCTAGAAATGAATTAGATGAAGGCAAGTGTCATGATTTCATGCATAAAAAATTGCTATAAAATCAATCATTATGTCAAATAATGAGGTTACTTATTACTACCTACTTTATCTTACTAATATGTTACATTTACTCTCTCTAGCCTCTGACAACTTTATTATTAAAGATTGGATGCCAAAGAACATTATAAACCTTTTGAGAGGAGCCTTTTATGGTAAACATTTTATTTCTTTTGAGAGGAGCCCTTTATGGTACACAATTTGAGCTTAACTTAGCCCCAAAAAATTCTAGTATTTAGAAATCCATTAAAATAATTTGGCACCCACTACGAGGTCATTGTTATTTAATATTAATAAGTGCATAATTAGAAATCAAAAACTTAAACCTCTTTTTTTTTCTTAACAACAAATGGAAACAATATTCTACCTTAATCCTCCCTTACAACTACATTTAAACCAACCTCCTCTTTAATCGCCTCCTTATTCATAATAACTTTCACATTATGAATATATAATAGAAAATTTTCAATAACCATAAGGACGTAACAAGCCCACATTAATCAATGCTAAAAGGGAAGCTATCCAAAGAAATTATCTGTAGATTTAATTGATATAATGGCTATGACATAAAAAATGTAGGAACCTTAGCAAAAAATCAATAGACTCATGTAACAAAGAAACTTATAACAAATTCTTAAGAAGGGAAGGAGATTCCTAAACACATAAAGATTCATTATAATGGTGATATTAGGCAATGCCTAGGTGTAGGTCAAGGATGCCAAACTAAAGGACAGGAGAAGGAAGACCCATGTGAGTCATTGACATGATTTTCAATAAAGATAATAGTTGTAACATATTTGAGTTAAGAAGTTTTATTTTAAATAGTTAAAAAACATAATAGTTATTAAAATCAAAAGAAGGAAAGTGGGAAGGAATATTGTATTTAATGAAGATAAAATGCTAAGCTAATATAACCTTTGTAAAGATGCGATGGTCATGAAAGTGAATATTAAAAACTCTTTGAAAATGAATCATAATAGCTAATGACAACTCTTTTGATATTCTTTTCTCTAAAAAAAGTAAATTAATGAGACTAAATTATGATAGCTATGTGATAAGGGTGTTTTATTTAGGTTTTTAGGCTACATTTTTAGGTCTTTTCACCGTTATCTAGCCAGGAATCTAGCTATTTATAAGTATTTTTGGTTAATTTGCAAAAAATACCCAATTGAGGAGTTAAGTGTGAAAAGGCAAAATTTTAGACAAGTTTAGGAAAAGACCAATAGTGGTCTATAACAGCACTATTAATGTCACTATGAGGCATCTTTGTAGTCTTAGAGAAAGACAGAGAACAAACATTGATAAAGAATAGCTATTATGGGTCAAATTCATAGAGTTTTTGAATGTTATTTGTTGTATATTTGCCCCTACTTTGGTGCTTCAATGTTTAATTTATGCTTAGAAATGTTTAATTTATAGATTGATGTGAATACTTAAAGAAATGTGCAAAAAGGAAGCAAAAACATTAAGTCACAAGAGTTATATAGTGGTCTACAGGAGCTATAAGGTGGTCTAGAGAGACCCTCGTATAACTCCCCAACACTTATTGTATAAGATTGATAGAAGCGATTTCTAGCTTATTTTTCATCATTTGTAGCCTTTCTTCATCTCTAACTATAGTAGTCTTCTCCTATAAGGCAAGGATAACCTCAAGAGCCCCCCAAAAAACGTATATTACGACTACAAACTCGTTTTCCCCTTTGTGTTTTTATATCAAATCTAGGTTAGGTTAGCTTTTTAGTTAATTTTTATTTTCAATCTTTGTAAATCATGTTTGCAAGTTGTTTTTCAAGATTCCAGCAGCTAATACAAATGATTTAGAGCTATTTTATCATTTGATAATGATCATTGGTGAATTCTAAACACTTGGTCATGTTATTATTATCATATTTTTTAATTAATCAAAGTTATATATGTTTTATGTTTAATTTTATGTTCTCTTTTTAATATGAGTGCTTAAATCTGAATTTTAGTTAAGGATAGGTTGTTAAATGTGTTTATTGATGGTTAATTTATGAGTAGTAAGCTAATCTTTGTATTTTGAATGCTTAATTGTTGTCTTAAACTAATCACTTAAAGTAATTAGATAATCTAGGATCCGAGAAATCTACTTAGGTTATTAGATAAATTAATACAAAACATGGTTTAAATTAGTGCATGTCCAAACTCTAGTTAATCATGAGGATGCTAGTCTTGAAATAGGGAATTTTAAGACTAGACTTCTTAATCTTTAGGTATATTATCTAAGTCTGATGCATGACCAAACTTTAGGATAGGACCAATAAAGATAAGATAATGACTTAGCCATAGTGTTGACTTGATTTAATGAACATGTCTTAGATTAGGCATCACTAATCCATCAATTAAATCATCAAACACCTAGTCCTTGACTAAATAATTTTAATTAGGAAATCAACCTTGAACTCTTTTATAATAGATTGAAAGCTTTCCAGGATTAGTTTTTTAGTTTTATTTAATTATCTAATCTATAATTCCTTAATGCTTTACATAATTATAATTTGATTAACCTTGTACTTACATACACACTTCCTTTGGGATTGACAATCGAAGTCTTAAATATACTCCACTATATTACTTGTTGTGACTGATGCACATGCTAAAAGGTTGGTCTTAAATTAATTATAATTTTGTGTGAAAAAAGATAGATTTATTTGAGCTTATTTTATATGTGATCAACCGCCAACAATAGCATCGTTAATCTCTAGGTGAACTACCATTGTATTGCTAGTTAAATTCAAACAATCAGCATTTTTTATAATAGATATTGAAGACAATAAACTAATAGTACCTTGGAATGACACATTGTCCCCTAACTTTAAAAGCCATTGTACTCCTAAAAAGCATAATTGAATAGAAGTTTCAAGGGAATTTTAGAGATTTTATTCCCTAATTAACCCTAAACTATAGTGATGAATTAAAGAGAATTAGAAACTTTATGTTATTCATAGATAACATGTTGTTTAGGAGAGACATCATGTTGTAACTTAAATAGTTATAAGTGTAGATTAAAGGATTATAGTAGATATACAACTATGATAGTTTAATGTCAATCGTATCCCATCTTATTTATTTTTCTTGTATTTTAACTCTTGGTTTTCATTAATGATAATGTGCTTTAAATTATATTTTTGTGGTTGATGAAAAAACAAGCACAACCAATTTCATTAATATACAACTATGATAGTTTAATATCAATCGTACCAAATCTTATTTATTTTTCTTGTATTCTAACTCTTGGTTTTCATCAATGATAATGTGCTTTAAAATTATATTTTTGTGGTTAATTAAAAAACATGTGCTGCTAATTTCATTAATAACTAAGGCAAGGCAAGCAAATGGCTTAACTTAGTTTTATTTATTCTTCTTTATATAAAGACATTTATTTATTCAAGTGCTTCATTATCTATCATAGATTGGCCATCTAGGATAGATTCCTAGGAAATTAGGGATACAAGAAATCTAACTTAATTATTGAAAAATTTGATAAATAATGTAATTAAATCAACAAATGACTAAGCTTTAATTCCTTGTGAAAGTCTAAAATCTAGAAAAATATTTTAGGTTTGAATCTTTATGCCTGTTAGTCTATGTTCATTAAATGACTAAAATGAAATAAAATATTAAAAGTAAAGTTTTAACTTAATGTTGGGTATGAATTTTATAGTGTTTTTTGGACTGTATTTACCCTTATTTTAGTGCTTAAAGGTTTAATTTATGTTTTAAAATGTTTAATTTGCATATTCATGTGAATAATTGAAGGAATGCGCAAAAAGGAAGCAAATTCATCTATGTCTGGACCATCAATGATAGTCTGGCTAACCACCATTGATGGATCTAAAGACCACTATTAAAAGAGTCAAAAATATACTGGCAACGATAGTTTGTTCATCCTTCATATTAATATTCGGTGCAACCACCGATAATCATCGGAGGCCACATTCTTCAATAGATTTCTCAAAATTTTCTGTTTGTCTTCTTTCTCCACTTGTAGCTGCACCTTACCTATATATAGAGGCCCCTCCTAGACATCTGAAACATCAATTTTATGAATTAAAAACCTTTAGTTTTTTTAGTTTTCATACTAAGTAGGTTTTTAGGTTTTTTTTCTTTTTATTCTTTATAATATAAATTTTCAGGTTGTTTATGGATTCCACTAGCTGTAATAACGTTGTTTAGAGTTAGATAACCATATGGTGATGTGATTTGGTTCATTCTATACTCTGAATTTCGTGTATTATTATTGTTATTTTGAATCAAAACATTTTTGTTCAAGTTAATTATCTTATTAGCTTTGATTAATTTTTGTGTTAAATGCTCAATTTCTGTTTAACTAGGTTATTAAATGTGTTTATTAACGGCTAATTGTGTTAATTAATAGTTAATGCATGATTAGTGAATTAATATTTATTTATTAAATGCTTAATTCTTGTCTTAAACTGATCACTTAGGATATTAGCATCAGATAATCTAGGTTCCGATACTCTCTACCTAAGTTATTAGAAAAATCAATAAGCAACATGGTTTAAATAAGTGAAATAACCAAAGACTTGGTTAATCATGAGGGTGCTAGTCTTGAATTAGGGAAATTTAGGATTAGACTTCCTAAGCTTTAAGCCTATTACCTAAGTTTAAAGCACAACCAAACCTCAGGATATGATCAATAAAGATAAGCCAGTGTCTTAACTATAGAATTGTCTTGATTTAGAGAAGATATCTTATATTAAGGGTCACTGATCCATCAATTAAGTCATCAACCACCAAAGCTATAACTAAATAAATTAGGGAAAGCAACCTTAAGCTCTTTTAAAATACATTAAAATCATTCTAGGTTTTAGTTTTCTTGTAGTATTTTTTTTATAAATTACAAAGTTAAGTTTTCTCTAGATAATTGTAATCCAATTAACCAAGTACTTACAATCATATATACACTTCAATGTGGGATTGATACTCAGAGTCTTAAAAAAGCTCTAGTATATTACTTGTGGAGACTGGTGCACTTGCTAAAGAGTTGGTCCTAAATAAATTAAAATTTTGTTCATTAAAAGATAGATTTATTTAAGCTAATTTTATGTATGACGGACCACAATCCCTCAATCATGATTTTGTCTTACTTTAAAGGAAATACCCTAGATTTATCCATAGAAATTCCCTAAAATTTGAAAATTGTGAACCTTAAATTTGAGCCTTAGATAATTTAGTTGTTTAGTTAAGTTTGCCACTTTAATTTGCGATTGCTAGATAATCATATACCAGGTGACCTTATAGTTATAGAAGATCCCTATAAGAATGATCTATAGACTCATAATCACTATATTACTTCGTGATAAGGTACAATTGCCTCTAATTAGTCTTAAGATAGATTTGATTGAGTTAGAGAAGGAACAGACCATGTAAAAACTATGCTAGAAATGTTTTCCTTTAATCAATTAGAAAGGAAACTACGTCTTTAGAGGAAAACTAGATCTTCTATTTAAAACTGGGAAATGTTCCTAACAACTAGAATTATGATAATGTTTTCTATGATACAAATACTCTCCACCTAATATGGTCATTTTGGTAAACACTTGCTATATGGAACAAGAGCCAATTTGTCTCTATAGTAGTTGTTTATGTTGCTTCCAATGGAGAGAGGTATAAGGAAAGTCTTATTGGACCATTATAAAGTAAAGAAATAATATTTACTGAAGAAAGACAATAGGTAATGAAAGAAAAGTTGAATAAAATTTTAAATGTAGGCCTTATGATAGAGATGGTGTAGCTAAATTAGAAAGCCAATATGATTATAGTGCAAAACGAATCCAATGGCAACAGATGCATGAGTCAATTTTAGATATCTAAAAAAAGTACATCTAAAGGATATTTACTTACTTTCAAAGCTAGAATAGCCTATAAATTCCATAACGAGCCACAAATAGTTGACTTTCATTAATGCATACTTGAGTTAAAACTACATTGACATGTCTAAAGGTGACAAAGAACAAACAACAAAATTTTCACGTAATAAAATATATTTTTTATAAGTTTATGCTATTTTGATTAAAAATGTGCAGGAAATTTATTAATGGCTCATAATTTTTATTTTTCATATAGAAATAAATCTAAATATGGAAGTGTATTGATAAGACCCAAATTATACATCTTTTAAACATTCATTTTATGACGATTAGCTTAAGTTTGAGCGGAGATTCCAAATGATTTGTGTGCATTAATTATTAATTCTTAAATAAGATGTTGCATATGTTTTTTTTTATGAATATTTGTATTTTTATAAGGACTTGTTGAGCAATAGAATGCACTTTTAGAGTTATAAGAGATGTGAAATCAATTTAGGGAGTAAAATCTTTAAGTCACAAAGTTCCATACCAAATATCAAAGCCATAAAAAGAATAATAAATAGTGCATCGCGAGAATAGTAATAAGATCCAGAAAACAGGAGGCTCATTATTTAGCTAATGGCTATGAACCAAACTATTGTTCCACTCTAGAAGGATGAACAACTTGGCTCATTATTATGAGAGAAATTGTGACCTAGATGGCCATATTATATTTTATAACCTAATTTTTTGGTCTTTTCTTAAGGAGGTTCTGAATCTTTAAAGTGTACAGTGGCCACAAAAGGTCAAGATATGAATTCTAAGTCATTTTAACAAGTATTTGAGCAAAATTAAAGAAGAGAATCAAATACATACAATTGAAGAATCATAAAGGAGTCAAGAGATTCAAGAATTATTGTTGTTTTTATATTGTTCAAGAACTAATTTTCTTGTAGGATCTAGATTTTTATACACCTTAATATGTAAGATTACATTATTCCTTTGATCCGACATTAAATTTCTAGATTTTTCTTGGATTTATTTATAAAGTTAATGCAATTAGTTTTTTATTGTTACATAAATGCAAACTTCAATTCCAATTATGTAACTTCATATGTTTAGATTGAGAAATAAAATGTATGAATAGATCAATCCATAAGAGATGCATCTTTTATGAAGATCTAGAGATAGGCTTACATGAAATATCCAAATTCGATATGAACTTAACAAAAAAAATAGGTTCCATAGAACTTATCAATGCATTCAGTTGATAATTTGAGGTAGAGAGAACTATTGCTTAATTTATCAAATTGAACAAGAATCACATAACTTGAGAAATAGTGTAATTTAAATTATGAAACCTATGGTCTAAGATAATTTGGATGATTTATTAAATTAATGTTGAATAATGAATACGAACATGAATATGCCTTAGGGGGTTAACTATCTAGATCCTAAATTCTTGATTACTTGTTAATTCTTATGATTTGTCTTTGAATTTGCATTTAGTTATTTCGATTATTTTCATTAATTATTCGATCAACCATTCAGTAGGTTAGATAACAAGGATAGGAATTCTTTAGTAGTTTACAGTCCTCATGGATTGACAACCTAGACTCAAACTTGCTATATTACATTATGATAGATGCACTTGCCTCTTTGCATGTTAAAGTTTTGTTTGTTTAAGATTCTTGGATTTATATCCCATTAAAACTTAGGTATGCTTCATACGCATAAATGATATGATTATTAAAATAAAATAAAGGAGAAATCACTTGGTAGATCTATGAGAATGTTTACAAACACTATACAAGTGTGGCATGAATCTAAATCCAAAGAAGTGTGTTTAAAACTTTTGGTTGAAATATCTTAAGATTTATGGTAAACTAGAGAGGCGTTGAATTCAATCCCTTAAATCAAAATAATGATTGAAATAAAACTATTGTAAATATTAAAAGAAGCATAATGACTTATACGAAAAATAGCAATCTTATCTTATTTTCTTCAAAGTACTAAGGCAAATAGTAAGCTTTAAATGAAGTAACAAATGCCAATAGGCATTTAAGGACTTGAAAAATTTGTTACACAATCTACCTCTCGTTATCGCCCCATATAACATTGAAAACCTATATTTACACATCCCAGTCACATAAAAAAGGCACCTAATTCATTTCTTGTTTAGAAAGAAAAACACCAAAGATCCATATATCATATAATCATGATCTTTTAAAGACCTAGAAGCAGAGACAACCACATAAAGAAATTAGTGTAAATTGTTGTCATATCAGAAAGAAATTTGAGATTATACTTTCAAACTCATTTTGTTGTCATTATTATAATCCTTTCATTGTGAAAAATTCTTTTTTTATAGAAACCTAAAAGGTCAATAAGGATTGACTAAAGGTTAATAAAACTTAGTGAGCTTAAGTTTAAATTTTTTTTCTCTATGAACTTTGAAAAAATCTGAAGTAATAGTAGACTTTATGTTTGAAAACACCATACCCACAATTATTTCATATCTAAGGGGTCATTTGATTCAGCTTTTGGTTTTTGTTTCTAGTTGTAGTTTTTGTATTGGTTTTGTGTGTTTTTTTTTAGATTTTACGTTGTTTTTTTGGGTTTCTGTGATGTATTAATATGTTGTTTTTATTGGTTTCTATGATTTTTTTATTTTTATGTTTAAAAAAACATAAACCAAAAACAAAAATAAACACCCCAATAGAACATGCCCTAAGTGAACTTGCCTTAGAACTTTGCACATTTAAATGGAGAAATGTTGACACTATTATTTAAAATTTGTACAAGATCAACATCAAATATTTGAAAAACATAAATATAAGGCCTCAAATAATGAAATAAATTATAAGGTCATCATAAGTGAACTAAAAATTCCTACACACTTATAAATTCAATACTAAAAATTTAGTCAGATCAACAAATATTTTTCAATAAATTGAATTGAATGAATATTAGATTATAAAAAACAAACCATGCAAAATTATTTTATCTAGTACTAAACCTTGATAAAATAAATTAATATTAGGCACTATTCAAAGTATTTGAAATATGAAAATGTTGATCATTGTGCAAAAAGGGGGGAGAAAGGGATGAATCTCAAGTACGATTTTTTAGAACTCAACTTTAATCCCAATATATAGAGGTTTAGGCACAATGGAAGAGGTAGTAATTGATTGAAGACCCTAATTAAAAACTACCTAAGTAGAGGAGGATTACCTTTAGACGTAAGGAAGCACTCATATAGATTTTCAAAATTCTCCATTATTAAAGGATAGCATTTGCTATTGCTTCTACACAGAACCTTAATTGAAATGTGCCATATTCCTTAGACATAAGAAAACTTAAAGGAATGCCAAGAAGGATCTTATTGATCACATTAGGTTTATTGAGCTATGTCTTATAAAATTCTTTAATAGGAATATTTTTTGCCATCATTGAAGGAACATGTAATTAATCACGAAAAAAGTGTGATAACTGTAAGAGAAGTTTTACCATTACTATATCACAGAATATTAGGCTATTTCATCTCAAATATCATTTTCATAACAGATATAAAAATTCTAGATCTATTCCCACTAGCCATCAGATAATATAGATTCATCATTTTCATAGTAGATTACTTCATATGATGAGCAAAAGCATAACTACACCCAACCATATTGTGAAAAATAGTTGAATGATTTTTTTTAGCTGCATCATGCATATATATGACTAGCCATATCCATAGTAACAAGTAATGACTCATTGTTCATTTTTTTTTAAAACAAAAGAACCTTTGTAAGTCTTATGGCTTAAAAAAATTGTCTTTCACACACTTGCAACCTAATTGTTTTCTAGAGGTCACTAATAACACCATTTTTATAGGGCCTGAACCATGAATAGATCATGTTAAAAGAATTTAAGAAAATGACTTCTAGGGCATCCTTTGGAGTTTTGAGATAACCTTGATGAAACCTTAGATCGTTTAATATATGCCACAAAACTCTTATCTTAGTATAACTAAAGGTCCATTTTTCTGAAGTTGAAAACTCTATACTTAATGATGATATTTCCAAGTTAAAGGCTGAACTTGACCAAATCAAGTAAAGAAAATAAGAGGTGGAATTTTCCATAGTAATAATAGGTTAAGATTTTCCCTATAAAGAGATTCCAAAAAAAAAAAAAGAATTGATATAAATAATATATATGTTAGATTCAAATTAAAAACTTGCTCTGAGATGGATAGGACCACATCGTGGAAGTGATATCATTATTCCTTATAGATATAGAATTGAAAGACTAGACAATATAAATATTTCATGAAATTGTAATTGTCAATTAAGATCTCACTATTCTTGGACTTATAAAGCATCTTAACATTTAATATATGATTTGTTATTTTAGGTTTGTCCAACCTATATGCCCTTAACAAAATTTACTAATTAGACATAGAATTCAAAACTATGCAAGATTTTAGAGCCAAAAAATTCAAAAAATGACAATCATAAATAGTCATAAATCTTTATATCTTTAGATTTGTAAAATACAAAATTCTTTACCGAATACTACTCATCATTAAACAAGATGATGGAATCACAAATTTTGCAAAATGGGACTTATTATTTTACCAAAAATTAGGTTCATAAATTTAGTAAAATATCACTGATTACTTCAAAAATGATAGAGTCACAAAGTTTTCAAACAATATCAGACTTATTGGTTTACTAAACATTAGGTTCATAAAATTTGAAAAATATCACTCATTACTTCAAAAATGATAGAGTAAAAAATTTTGCAAAAATATGAGACTTGAGTGTATCAAAACATGTAAAGAAAAAAACTATGCCTTTGAAAATCACACTGAAAAGGAAAAAAAACTCATGCATTAAATTATTTTACTGATAATAAAACATTTAAGATCTTAATAAAAAATATTCAATAATATCTAAAATTTAGTTATGTGTATAGGCTAAATGAAAATAAAAAAAGCCATTATATGTCAGTAAAAAGCTACACTACCAAAATCATTAAAAACGATTAATACTGACTTCACTATCACCATCCATACTCACATCACTCTCTAAAATTTATAAGTTATCCTTAAGCAAAACTACAAATTAGTCTAACCAAGTTTCATATTTAGGTTTAGATTCGTTGCTTATAAGTTTTGGGAAAACTTTCCATGGAAAACAAGTTGATGGGCATATCCAAATGTGTGCTCTTAATTAAATATTTAGTCTTGGAATCTTTCAATAAAGAAACACATAACATTGTCATAATTTGGGCCTCAAACATTTTTTTTAAGGAAGGAATAACATTCGTCTTAATGACTTTCCCTAGGAAGTTTGCCCCTTATAAAGATGATTCTCTTTATAATAGTCTTGTTTATGATTAAAAAGTAACCCTTTATACAATCTTTCTTGAATGGTAAGGAGCAACCACTAGCCTCAAATAAATAAAGAAGAATAGGCTCCCCCCTTAAGCATTTTACAATAAAAAGTCTATTACTTGCTCAAAACAATTCTCTAAGGCTCAAATTTCTTGATATCAATGGACGAATTACTAAAAATTCTTTTAAAAACTTTCAAATTTGTTTTTCATAACTATCAATATTTCTCCATATATGTAACAATCATTAAACATAATATTTATAGCCTTAATAGCATCAGAATATCATTAAACATGTTTAACATAAGTTAGTAGTCGTTAGAGACAAAACCTATTCATTATAAACAAAAGCTAACCATTATTGGTGAACCACTCTAACACACTAGTCAATTAATAAGCCTCGTTGGTCGACCATTAGATTAATTATGTCTTATTACAAACTCATTGAATAAGATGTAATATTTCTAA
>JAOXYD010004647.1:0-15495 GCA_028565735.1 Pinacopodium congolense | reverse complement strand
TATATGAAATGTAGGGCCCATGTGCATCATGTGATTTTTGTACATTTGTAAGGAAATGATGTCTATTTTTAGACATATGCACATTTCTTCTATGTAGCGGTCTTGATGTATACATAAATGTATGATGATTCTTTCTATGATGAGGGCTAGATGATGAAGTCTTAGAAACATTTTTAATGGATGGTCTAGGTTCTTCTTCCTCTATATCATAGACCATGTATATCATTTGTAATCTTAAAGGCTTTTAACATTGATTCAAACTTCTCATTCCCTTTAGTGAAACTAGATAGTGAGCTCTTAAGTGATTCTACTTCCTTTCCTAATGATCTCATTTTAACCTCACTACCATTCCCATTAATTAATTTTAATTTATTCTTTAAAGCCTTATTTTCTTCTACTAATTTTTGCATTATACATTCTATTGCTTTCTATGATTATACTTCTTTTCTAATCTCCTCATTCTCTAATCTACAAACATCAAGTAATTCTGAAGATTGATTATACTTATCATGTGTTAGGGGGGAAATTCATAGAGTTTTTGGTTGTTACTTGATGTCAATTTACCCCTGTTTTAGTGTTTAAATGTTTAATTAATGATTATAAATGTTTAATTTGTAGGTTGATGTGAATAATTGGAGAAATGTGTAAAAAGATCAAAGGATGACACATTTCTAAATCTATAACGGCACCCTATGAAGACCATCATTGAAGGACTGTAGACCACCGTTGAAGAAGTCAGATTTTGCATGCTAACGGCGGGCTGTTCTTCCTTTAACGGCGTCATTATAGATCGGTGGAGGGTGCCATTGAAGGATGACAAACACGGTTTTCAGCAGATTCTTCAACATTTGCGACTTGTCCTCTTCCTCTATTTGCACCTGCTTCACTCCTATATAAAGAGGGCTTCTTCAGACATTTTAGGCATCCAGTTTCAGCTGTAAACACCTTAGTTTTAGTTAGTTTTTAGATTAAAATAGTTTTTAGGTTGTTTTTTGTTTCAATCTTTTGTAATTCAGTTTGCAGGTTGTTTTGTGAGTACAGAAGCTGTAATCATGTGGATTAGAGTTAGTTAATCATCTCAGATTCCTCCTTTTGACTTGCAATTTGATATGTAGGCTCCCCACATGTTTTTCTAGATCTTGGTAAAATTTCATTGCAATCCAAGCTCTATAAGGGTATCTAATGTATCACCGAACTTGCAGTACGAAAACTGATACTGATTTCGAGTCTCATTCGTTACCTACAATTTCAAACATCAAAGTGCGTCAACCCATCCTTCAAATAAGTTCATATTTTTCCCTCAAACACTCAATAAAACCAAAAACAATCAAACACATAAAATCTAATGAAAAGGAATGCAAAACTTCATACTGACTAAGTTTAACACACACAAACAATACTTAAAACACCTAGAAAATAACCTAGAAACATAGTATGAAACACACTTATCAGGTACCCTCTACTTCACACTCTTACAATGATGAAAATAATGATGTTGAATATGAATTAAGTTATGATGATTTAGCTAAATGTTTAGAAGTTTTGAATTTGAAAAGGAAGAAACTATCTTCTAAACATAAGGAAGGTGTACTGTTGGTTGATGAACTTAGGTTAGACAATGATAGGTCAAAAAAGGATTTACATGATTTAAAATCTAAGAGTGTGATTGGTGATGAATATAGAAGAAGATTATGCTTGAAAATGAATATTTAAATAATGGGATAAATTACTTAAAGGAATCTTTAGAAAATTTTACCCAAGGTAAGGAGAAGTTAGATATCATGATTGAAGCTCAAAAAGCTTCAAATGATAAGCATGAATTAGGTTTCACGCAAGGGACTGGATCCCCTAATACCCAATCCACTTTTGTAAATAGTAAGAACCTAGATTAAAATAATGTCCCTAGGACGTCATTTGATTCATCAACATCTAGTCCATAACCTATGAAAAATGACCATGCAATTATGTTTTCATCAAGGCCTACATCTAGGGTGAATGCGCATGTTTTTGGGAATCAACGTGATTTCTTTTATGGTACAAAAGATGAAAGCAATACATGTAGGACCTATAAGAGAAAAATTCGACTAACCTATATTCAAATATAAAAAATTTATATTCAACCATCTAGAAATATACCCCATGCATATTCTAGATGAAGGAACATACTTTAGGCTAGAATCTTACCAAAGAAGGACTAATAGGAATGGTGTATCTAGAAATGTATACAGGAACAACTTTTAGACACGTGCACATTTTTTATGATATTCCATATGTTTGTGATTTTTGTGGCTTGTTGGAAAATTTTGTTTTCATAAACAAACAAGGTTTAATAATACAACAAAGGGTATAGGAAGCAGAAAGGTGTCTAACCCTCAAGGACTCAAATTAATATAAGTACTTAAAGTAAAATAAATCTTTTTATTTTGGAATTCAAGGGTAACAAATGGTATGTAGAAATTCTATGTTCTAGGCATATGATGGGAGATGCTATTTAATTTATTTCATTTAAGAATAAAGACGGAGGATATGTCACTTTTGGAGACAATGTCAAGGGTAAGGTGATTGGCAACTGTTGGTAATGTACTTTTAGTATATGTTTTAAATCATAATATATTAAGTGTTATTCAACTATGTAATAAGGATTTCAAAGTTTCTTTTAAAGGAAAATCTACCCCAATATTTAAGGTTGTAGATAATAGTATAGTTTTCATTGGAAAGAGAGAACGGAATTTATACCATTAATTTAAATGATCTCTATATCAATGATGTTAAGTATTTCCTATCTACAAATAAAGATGCTTAGATATGGTGTTAAAAGTTAGGTTATACAAGAATGGAGCATCTTTCCAACCTAAGGAGTAAGAAGCTAGTGAATTGGCTATCAAAGGTAAAGTTCAAAAAGGACAAGGTATATGATGCATATCAAGTAGGGAAACCAACTAAAAGTTCCTTCAAGAATAAAAATGTGGTAACTGCTTATAGTCCTCTAGAAATTTTACATATAGATTTATTGAGCTCATCTAGACTTGCTAGCTTATGTGGAAAATTATATGCTTCCGTGATAGTTAATGATTTTAGTAGGTTTACTTGGATGATGTTCTTAGCTAGTAAGCATGAATGTTTCAAATCTTTCATTCAATTTTCTAAGAGAGTCCAATTAGAAAAAGTGTTATATAATAAAATCTATTAGAAGCAATCATGATAGGGAGTCTGGAATAAGAGTTTTAAGTCCTATTGTAAGGAAAATAGAATTTTTCATGATGTTTCTACACCTAGGACACCTTAACAAAATTTAGTTATTGAGAGGAAGAATAGAACCTTGTTAGAGATAGCTAGGACAATGAATGAATATGGTGCTCCTAAGTACTTTTAAGTGGAAGCCATAGCTTGTTCTTGTCGTTTATCAAATAGGGTCTATATAAGACCATATATGGATAACACTCCTTTTGAACTTTGGTATGAGAAAAAGCCAAAGGTTAGTTATTTTAAGGTTTTTGGGTGTATGTGCATGATTTTGAACATTAGAAAAAAATTAGGCGAATTTGATGAAAAATTTTAAAAGGGCTTATTTATAGGTTATTTCTTTCCTCGTAGATGCTACAAGTGTTTAACAAAAGAACAATGATGATTAAAGAGACTATGCACGTGGTATTTAATTAATCAAATCCATATGTATGAAGAAGCATGAAGAAGATATGGATATAGGCTTATCAAGGGACTCAGAGAAATTAGGATTAGAAGAACCAAAAGAGGATAAGTTAGACAACCCTTACACCTAGTAAGCCAATAGTTAAACCAACTGAGGAAAGTATAAGAGATGAGAATTTATCTAGAGAATGGAACTTTAAGAAAGGTCACCCTCTAAGCTAAATTGTAGGTGATATTGAAAGGGTTATAGTAACTAGATCATCCTGTAGAGACTTATCTTATATTACCTTTATTTCAAATATAGAGCCTAAAATGATAAATGAAGCTCTTAGTGATGAAAGTTAAGGTTTAGCCATAAATGAAAATTTAAACCAATTTGAAACATCCAAAATTTGGACATTAGTACCTAAACCTAATGATCATCAAATCATTTTTACTAAATGGGTGTTTAAAAACAATTTTGATGAAGTAGGCAACAATGTGAAAAATAAGGCTTGATAAGTTGTTAAGAGTTATTATCTAGAAGAAGGAATTAAATATAAGGAGACATTTTCACCTGTAGCTAAATTATAGGCTATTAAGTTAATTTGGAATTTATATCTTCTATATGTTTTAAGTTATATCAAATGGATGAAAGATTGCATTTGTTAATGGTTTAATTCAAGAAGAGGTTTATGTAGAGCAACCACTCAATTTTGAGAACCATGATGCACCTAACCATGTGTATAAGCTTTATAAAGCCTTATATGGTTTAAAACAAGTTTCTACAACTTGGTATGAGAGGTTAAGTGCTTTCTTAATGCAAAATGGTTTTTCAAAGGGTAAGGTAGATACCACTATATTTATTAAGAAAGAAATGATGATATTTTGATTGTGCAAGTTTATGTTGATGATATTTTTTTGGACCTACAAATAAGAGGTTTTGTAAGGAATTTTCTAGAACGTCTCACCTTTTAGTAGTTAAGATAATTTTAAGGTATTAAGTCAGTAAATCAAGCTTAGATTTATGATATCTTAGGAATGCATATATAGAATTAGTTGGCTATTTTGAAGTAGATTATATTAGTAATCTTTTAAATATGAAAAGTTCATCTAACAAATGTTAATTTTTAGAAAATGTCTTAGTGTCATGGTTTAGTAAGAAGTAGAAAGTCATAGCATTATTGATAGATTTGAGTTATATTAAGTTTTCATATGCATTACAATGTGAATTCATCCCTATTTTGAGGTTTAAATGCTTATTTTGTGTTCATATTGAGTTTACATTCAGATTTAATGATTAAACATAAACACAAGTTGAAAGGAACAATTTTGGAGAATATTTGGGGGAAAAAGTGGAAGAGATAGCTACTATCTAGTACGACAAGTGCCTTCAACCACCATATATGTTGCAGCACCCTTTGTATATCTTAAAAAATTGGGAGCTACAAGGCAGGTTACCAGACTGCCATACATCTTAAATAGATCATTGTATGGCTCCCTGATAGAAAAAATAAGGGTAACTTAGTCTTTTCCATACCCTTGGTTTACCCTAATTAGAAAGGGTATTTAAAGGCTCCTAAAGGGCAGTATACCCCAAACTCCAGTAGCTATCACCATCTTCTTGAAGTTTCATTTTATTTTCTTTTGTTCTTAAAGTTTTAGGTTTATTTTTTATTGTCTTTTCTTGTTCTTTCAATTTTTATCATTAGACTAACTATTTTGGTGCTTTTTTATTTCTGTTTCATGTGTTTTTGCTACAATTTTTCTATTTTAATTTTTTCCATGTATTTTGTTTGTATTTTTTTTATTTACTTGTTGGATCTTAAGTATTGATTAATATAGTGGTTGTTCCTTTAATTTCATCATTGTTTCTCTTTAATTTTTTTATGATTTTTGAATTTGTGCATATGTTCTTATTAATTTTAGTTTTTTTTAGTGTTAATTTCATTATGTTAACATAGTTTCCTTTAGGTAGAAGATATTAATAGGATAATGGCTTTATAAATGTTAAAACTTATATAATTGGTATTGGGCATTGTGTTTTATATTGAGATTGAATTAGACTTCAGTTTAATGAAATGAATTAGGGATTGTTTTATAGGTTTGCCCAATCTATTTGTGATTTTTGGTTCAATTGCTAAGTATAGGCTTTTGATACGTAATGATCACTAGCAAATCCCAGAGTTAGTGATAGGATAAGTGATCTTATACGCAAACTTTGTCAATTTAGCTTAGGATTCCAATTCTCTAAGTTATATAATCCGAGTTTGTAAGATTGTGGCTTAGGCTAGTCGTTCCCAAGCGTCTAATACTATCACGTGATTAAATTAAAGGGCTTGTTCTAGGTTATCACGTTATTAGGGAGAAATTTTCTATTGTATAAGATTAGTCTAAAATCGAAACAACTTAGGACATAAGAAATTATTTCTATCTATAGGCTAGCTTCTTAAGTTAAACATAATCTATATATTTCTATGATCAATTATAAGTCTTAAATATTTGATAGATCTTCTACTTATATTTCTTTTATTTTCATTTGTTGTCTTTTCTATTTGATTTAAGTTTGAAAACTCCAAGGAGTTTTCTTTTCTTTTTATTTTCTTTTAGAATAACATTAAAAATAGTTAGAACTCCCCCTAGCTCCCAGTGAGATTAACCTTGACCTGCCTTACTACATAGTTAGTTAGGTTAGTTAGGTTTATTATTTGGTAGTTTATAATGGTCTACCAAATTTTTGGAGCCGTTATCAAGGAGCTAACGCTTGTATATTAACTATGTCAATTGTTATCTTTGTTTTTATTTGTATTAGTTACCTTGTCTTCTATTTGTTTTTTATTCATAACTTTTTCTAATTCTAAAAACTTTAAGTAGCATGGCTCATTATCAATATGCTTTTAATTATGATCTTTCTTATTATCATTACTTTGATGATGACTTTCAATTTCTTACCACTTCTAGGTTAGAACAACAAGTGATAAACCTGACATCTTTAGTAGATCAAGCAAGGATGGATTAAGATGAAGCTAAGTATGTGACATTTGCTCATTTTTAAGTTATCTTACTTGTACATGTTATATATTGTAGGACAAGTAGCATGGACTCGATTCTTTACCCAACTATTATTAAGATCTGCTACATTTCCCACCCATGCCTCCACCTCCACCATCAGCACCACAAGCTGATGAGACGTTATTAGAGGAGATCATAAAGTGTTTGGTGATGAGCACTCTTAAATTCATGTTGAAAATGAGGAGTCACTTGAAGGACTTAAAAGATCAAGTGAGTCAATTGGTAAATGTGATAGGGAGTATAGAAGCCCAAGTCTCTTCAAGCATTTTTAGCCATTCAGAGCGAGATCCAAGGGAGGAGGTGTATAAAGTTTCATTAGAGAGTAGAGACCAATGGAAGCACTCAAAAGACTATGAAGAGAAAGAGAAGCAAGGTGTAAAAAAGGAGTTAGATCAAGAAATGAAGGAGGATGCACAACCTCCTAAGAGAGTGATGCACTCTTTGTTATTACTAAACAATAAATGATTCCTTTTCCTAGTTGTTTGGAGAAGGAAAAAGAAGAAAAAGGAAAAGCCATAAGGTGTTAACTGGATGAAAGAGTTGTGGCTAAGCAAGTTGAAGGAGGAAGGTGAGAAGCAGGATGAAGAGCCCCCCTCCCAGATCTTAACCAATTAAGAAGGCCATCCTCGAGGAAGGGCGATGTCCATGGTAAAGAGTGGAAGTTGGAGTATGATGGAAATTCAATGTAGTTCCACCTCTCCGATGCTATGTGACATTGCGTTGATTCTAAGCCCATTTCGAGGGAAGCTATTCTAGGTTCATATATGAGTTTGGGCATGCTTCCTATTAGGCTCAAACATCTATTTGACACTAGATGTACATATTAGAGGCCAAGCCTATGAAATTAACTAAGCACTTGTTGGGGGCATCCCAACCGTAATGTTTAGTTTATCTGTTTTTCTCTTTTGTAAATAGCTTTTCGTTGATTTAATTTGCGTTCTTTATTTTCTTTTTATGTGTTTTGATTGTAGTTGGAAGATGAGCATTCTTTTCACCAAGGAAGCTATGATCTCTATTTTCAAGGTTCATATGGTCTCTTCGATTCCAAGAAGTACTCTTGTTCCTACACCTTTATGTTTTTCTATTATTTTAGGAAATTAGGACAATGTCCATTTTAAGTGTAGGGGTGGGGTAGGTTCAAAATTTTTGCACACTTAAGTTATTATGAGTTTGATTTTGATGATTTAAATGTTTTAACTTAAAATGATCTTGAATTTTAGTTAATTGTTAATTGTGGTATTTTAATTCTATTTTTGCTTTTAATTTAGGGAACAATGATTGATTCTTGAATGATTTCCAACCCTTCTTTTTTTTTCTTTTTTTTTGATTGCTTGCATACGTTTAATAACCCCTTTTGTATGATATTAAGTACTGGATATCATTTTAAATGATTTATCATATGAGTTTAGAATTGGATGATGTGTTTAAATTCAAAAAAAAAAGGAAAAAAAACGAGAGAAAAATGAAAAAAATGAGTGTGTTTGTTGAATAAGTGAGCATGTTTCCACTCAGTTGTCTTCGAATCTGTATAAAGATTTAAGTTATGAGTGGTGCTAATAACCATTTGAAAAGGTAATCTAGCCTAGTAACTGGGTTGTTTACAACAGGGTGTTCACCTTCACGTCAAAAAGTTAGATGGCATCTCAAAAGACATGTCCTAGTTGAGTAATCACGATCATTTACAACACAGTGCTTGATTTCGCATAAAATGATTAGGTATTCTCCTATAAAATGCTCTAAAAATCCAAAATTGTGTTTGTTTTATGTTGTGAACATCCTTGACTATATTCATATGATGACTTATGCAAAATCTCTTGGACATTTGGTATTATGCATATACGGGTTGCTTTTTACGAACTTTGTGTAATTTGAATGTGATTCACCAAGTTTTAAATCATGATGGAGTTGAGATTTGTAAACTAGATTAAAAGCATGAATTAGATTTTATTTATACTCAATTAGCTCTTGACTTTGGAATGAGATTATTTGAGTAGAATGTTTGGGACAAGCAATAGTTCAAGTGTGGAAGTATTTGATAGGGTTGAATTATATTAATTTTTCATATGCATTTCGATGTGAATTCATCATTATTTTGAGGTTTAAATACTTATTTTATGTTCATATTGAGTTTATGTTGATATTTAATAATTGAACACAAATGCAAGTTGAAAGAAACAAGTTTGGAGAAGATTGAGAGTAAAAAGTGGAAGGGATAGCTGTTGTCTAAAAGAGATACAACAGGTGCCTTCAATTGCCATATATATTGTAGCACCTATCGTATACCTTCGAAAATCAAGAGCTATATGGTGGGTCATCATACTACCTTATAACTAAAATGGACCGTCATCTAGGTCTATGCTAGAAAAAAAAAAGCGTAACTCAGTCTTTTCTATACCTTTAGTTTTCCTTAATTAGAAAAGCTATTTAAAGGCTCCGCTCCTAAGGGCAGAAGACCCCAGACTCTAGTAGCAAACACCATCTTCTTAGAGTTTCATCTTATTTTCTTCTTTTCTTAGAGTTTTTTTGTTTATTTTTTATTGTTCTTTTCTTGTTCTTTTAATTTCTGTTATTAGACTAACTATTTAGGTCTTGTTTTCTTTCTGTTTCATGTGTTTTTTGCTACTATTTTTCTATTTTCATTTTTCTTTCCATATATTTTATTTTTATTTTTTTATTTAGTTATTTAATGTTAAATATTGATTAATATAGTGGGTTTTCTTTAATTTTAGCAATTTTTCTTTAGTTTCTTTATTATTTATACATTTTTGTTTTTGTTCTTATTAATTTTTGTTTGTTTTTGTGTTAATTTCATTATGTTAGTTTAGTTTTCCTTTGGGTAAAATATATTAATGGAATAATGGATTTATAATTGTGAGAATTGACATAATTTATATTGAGCATTGTGTTTTTTTGTTGAGTTTGAATTGGAATTCCGGTTTAATGAAATGAATTAGGAATTATTTTATAGGTTTGGTCAATCTATTTGCAATTCTAAGTTCAATTATAGGCTTTTGATACGTAATTGTCACTAGTAAATACCATAGGTAATGATAGGATAAGTGATTTTACAGGTAAACTTAATTAATTTAGTCTAGGATTCCAATTCTCTAAGTTATACAATCTGAGCTTGCAAGAGTGTGGTTTAGGCTAATCATTCTCTAGCTTCTAATGATATCCCGTGATTAAATTTAGAGAGTTTTTTCTAAGTTATCATGCGATTAAAGGTAAAATTTCTATCATATAGGATTAGTCTAAAATCGAAGGAACTTAGGATGCAAAAGCTTATTTGTGTCTATAGGTTGGCATCTTAGGCTCAACACAATCTATGTTTTTCTATGATCAATTATAATTCTAAAGCTATGATATATCTTCTGCCTAGCTTTTTTTTTATTGTTATCTGCTTCTTTTTGTTGACGTTTTTACTTTTTTTTTGTTTTCATTTGTTATCTTTTCTATTTGCTTTAAGTTTAAAAAATTCAAGGAGTTTTCTTTTCTTTTTATTTTCTTTTAGCACAACATTAGAAATAGCTAGAATTTCCCCTAGCTTCTTATGGAATCGACCTTGACTTACCCTACTACATAGTTAGTTAGGTTTATTATTCAATAGTTTGCAATGATCCACTAATTATCATCCGTTAAAGTGGAATCTGTAACCACTGATAGTTATTATGCTCATGTACTTTGGCTTAGAGAAATATTTAAATATTATGGCATAGACCTTACTAAGATTCCAATCAGGTTTGAAAACACTAGTTCTATATGCCTAACTA
Organism: Pinacopodium congolense; assembly: GCA_028565735.1. Lineage (NCBI taxonomy): Eukaryota > Viridiplantae > Streptophyta > Magnoliopsida > Malpighiales > Erythroxylaceae > Pinacopodium > Pinacopodium congolense. The sequence goes on along the minus strand of JAOXYD010004647.1, from coordinate 5,026 downwards.
AATACCAAATTCGACATTCTAATATTAAGCATAATGAGATTTGATATCATTTTATAAGAGATTATATGCAAAATGGTGATATAGAATTGGAGATCATAGATACACAACTCCAATTGGTCAATATATTCACTAAACTAATGAATTAGGATATATTTTTCATGATTAGGAGGGAATTAGGCATAATTGATGGTAAGTCTATACGAATTTTGAATGTTTATGCATGCGTTATCTTTGTTTCATGCATACGTTTTAAACTTTGATGAATTCTCCTCCCCAAAATTGGTTTTTATAACAATTGGCATCTTTATCAATTTTTTATAACTTTTTATAACTTTTTAGTGATGTCAAAATGGTGGACAAGTTTATCAGATATTAGTTGTTTCAATTAGAGGTAGTTAAATTTTAAATCATTCTTATGGTATGTTTTGTCCTTGTAAGCATAATATGTGAATTTTGTTATTTTATGGCAATTATGTGGTTTTAATGCATATTATAGTTTAATATGTGATTATCATGCTAAATATGCTTAGTATGTAATCTTTATACTAAATGTGCATAAATTTGATTTTAAAGATACAAAATGTGAGCATCTAATGAGAAATGTCTTTTTATAACCCCTTAATGTGTTATTTCCTCTTGATGCATTATTGCTTATATCAAAGGGGATTATAAGTTGTTTTAATGTATGAACTAATGGGGATTGTAATTTAAAATTGGTGTATTTGAGAATGTGTGATGTATGATTATGAATTGATTTGAAATGGTTAATTATGAACGTGTTTCCCCCATAATATGACATGTTTTATCATCATTAAAAATAGGAGATTGTCTTTTATGATAACAAAACATTATTCTTTACTAATGATTTAAGTTTTTTGTGTAAGGATAAAAAACATGTGTATTTGGAATTAATTCAAAGTGAACAGATTGAGTTTTGAGGTCAATTTTGAAGGAAGTGGAAAAAATGCACCAAGGCTACTCCAAGACTATTAGTTAAGTATCTTAAACTTGTTTGTCATTTTTGTTTAATGCTTAGATAATGTTTGGAATCAATTTACATAAGATTTTCAAAGTTGTGTAATTTTCTCTAAAGTGGTTAAATTTTATGTTTAAGATAATTGGATCATTTTGGGTCTTCAAAAAGTGTTGAAAAATGTTTTGAAACTTAATAAATTGCACTTGATGTTAAGAAGACATTCAGAAGTGTTAGTAAAGTTTATGGTCAAGTTTTTCAGTATGTTTTGTTATCTTAATGGTGGTAATTAAACATGAAGTCATGAGGCCATTGTAGTACTGCATGCTGCCATTGTAATCCTATACGAGAGATTGAAGGTGGTTGTGTCAGAAAAACAACAGCACTTTTGATGAATGTAGGAACTGCTGTGGAAGTGAATTTATATAATGGCTAGCTATTGAACTTTCGATATTCAATCAATATTAATGCCTCCAATGTCTAAAAGATTAATCTAATGTCTTTTTTACCTTGAAAAGTCTATAAAAAATTCTAATTTTTTTTCATTATGATTATGTAATCTTAAATAAGTTTCGAGTATGCAAAGTGATCTATACCAAGGTTTTTAAACGTTCCTATGTCTATCTTTTAATATCATCCTCTTTCAAGTTTTAGATCCAATTTTTGTGCTTTCATTCTAATGTTTTTTTGTTTCTTTAAGCTTTCAAGTGTTTCAAAGTTCATATTTTACATTTTTTAAAGCATAAGAGCCCTTAGGTTTTTGGACTATAAGTGAAACACCTTCAAAGGTGTATTTTTATACTTCCAAAGGGGATTATTCAGTTGTGAGGTTGGCAAAACATGTAAAAGCTCCTCTTTTCCTTGAAAAAGAATTTTTAAAGATTTTTCTTCACCATCCAAAAGAAGATTTGGGTAGTAAAGGATTCCACTTCACCATAAGAAAATGATTGTAACTTGAATAGTGATTTATTAAAATTTCCAACAAGTACCTATAGGGAAGACATGGGCCAAATTGCCAAACCTCTATAAAAATATAACTTATCTTCTATTCCCTTTGACTCTTTTCATTATTGTCAATTATTCAAAATAATTCATCTTTATTTTAATTTTTATTGCAATATTGATCCATCTTAATATTATCATTGATTATGTGATTGAATCACCTTTACGTCATCATCAATTATGCAATTTGTTCATCTTTATATCATTGTCAATTATGTTATTACTTCATATTTATATTGTATTATATTGCTTATAGTGTTTGTATATAATTTTAGGTTAAATTTCAATTTAAGGACTTCATGTAGTTTGGATTTGATTTAGACGCCTTAAGTTTCAAATTAGAAAATTTTTTAGAACACTCAACTCCCCTCACCCCTCTTAAGTGCCTTTAGAACTTACAAATTCAACTAATAGATGAATGGGTAACATTGAATAAGTGTTAATTCACATGCTAGAACATCTTAAACATTAACCTCAAAAGTAATATAAAATCACATCAAATAGACTAAGAGGATATTATTCACATATAAACCCTAATTCATGAGATAAATCTTAAGTCTTAAGTTTTTCATGCAAAAATTAAAGACATCCTTTAACTATTTGATAAAAAACCTTTGAATTATGGACAAAAATTAGGGTTAGAAGTAGATTTAGTGTTGGGGAAGTGTTGGAATATGAAACAATTGAGAGAGGGTTGAAAAGAAGTGGACAAACTCAAGTTTAGGTGTTCTAAAACAAAACACCCAAGTCTATGGCCTGTGTCATACACTTTTCTGGACAAATATCACAACCATGACTATGGCCATGGCCCAACCCTTGAAGCACAGCTTACAATGCACAAATTTGTGAGTTTTACTTTAGTGTATGTTACAATGCCTCTCTAATTCATGTTTATACAAAATGAATCAAATTAGGATCAATTTAGCAACAAAGACTGATAAGAAATTCAAAAAAATGTAGCACATAAACCATATGCAAATTAAATAAAATAGAACATGCCACAAGGCAAACATAGATGCAATAAGTCCTAACAATCAAAATGAAAAGCAATCAAAAGCAAAGATATAAACATTGGGTTTCCCCAAAAGAAGCACTTATTTAATGTCATAAGCTTGAAAATTTCATTTAGATTATCTACTTTCTTGGCATGAACAAGCATTTTCTTCTTAGCCTTTCATTTGGAGCTCCTTATATCCTTGTTTCCTTCCTTTCTTCATTCATCAAGCTCCTTTAATTTGATGGTTAACCTTTTCTCTAAGTCATGATATGCTTGGTTTGGTTTCATCATCAAAACGAACTCCAGTGGATCATTTTTTTCCTTATCCTACACGGTACTATAAGTTAAATCCTTAAACATGTTACAAAAAAGGAGGATTTTCTTTCTCATTTAAAGATGACTTGATTGTTTTAGAGTTGGAAAAAGTGATAGGTTCATCCTTAATTCTCAGAGTCAATTTCTTTTCTAAAACATTAATAGAAATAGCCTACCTAGAATCAATATTATCTCATCCTCATCCTTATCCTCTATATCTAAGATTAAAATATTGACAAGAAATATAAATTTATCAACTTTTATAGCACATCTTCAACTATACCCCTAAGATACTTAACAGATCTATCTGCTTATTGAATAATTATCCTGGTAGGCTTTGTAATCTCTATCCCTAACTCTTGAAACATGTTATGAGACATTATACTAACTTTAACACCTAAATCAACTAGTGTTTCACTTAAATTCATACTACCAATGGTATAAGAGATCGAAAAAAATCACCAGATTTTTTTAACTTTTATGGTAGTTTTCCTAGGAACATCGCTAGATATTCCTTAATTTTAGTCATCTTGGCTCACCTTCTTGTTCACCATGAGATCACTCATGAACTCCATATACTTGGGTTCATATAAAAAAGATTGCACAAGAGGCATATTAACATGTGAGTTTTTATCAAAGGTTAGAGAATTATTCATATTTTCCTTTTACTGGCCTATCTGTAGCTTGATAAGACACAAAATTGTAGCTTATACTTCTTTATTTGGTTTCTTTTTCTTATCTTCTTCCTTATTCTTCCTCAAATTCTTTACTTCTGCAGCTTCTACACCTTCGTAGTTTCCTTCTTCTTTATTTGTTTAGCTTCCTTTCCATATAGAGGTGTCTTATTATCATCCTTCATACACACTATGTGTACATGCCCCCTGGATTTTTATCTGTGTTCCCTGGAAAAGTACATAGTGATCTCTCTAAGACACTATGTTGCCTTACTTAGTTCTCCATATTCTTTATTAGTGCTTCAATTTTTTTTTGGAAATGAGCATCCGATGTAATGATATATTTTGAAAAGAGCTGCTCCAAACTTGGCTACCTAGGTTGCTATTGAGATTGAAAGTTAGAGGATGATTTTGTATTTACTAGCTTTGACTTGATCATAAAAATTCCATTGATTCTTCAACCTCAAATTATAAGTGTTAATATAAGATTTGTTCTGTCAGATCTCATCATAATCAACCTACTTGATATATCCTCTAGCTCCTAATGTTTAACACTCATGATTTGGGTGCCTTCCTTTATAAAAGTAATAGTCCATAAGCTGAAATGATGAAAATATCACCGTCATATTATCCAACATTCTTGTAAATGCATCATCTTTAGCCTCCAGTGATGTGACAACATTAATATTATGGACTCCTTTGCTTAGAATTAGCTTCTAACGCATACTATTCCATTGATAATGTTCATAGCAATATTCTCTATAAACTCTTGAAGCTACTTTCACGTGTTGAAGCTTATGGTAGCCCTTGAGGTTGCATCTAAAAGTGTTCAATTTCTAAGTTTCTTTTTTTTTATGTGTTTAGGATTAAATTATTATTTATTTGATGTTTTTATTTGTGTTTTATGTTTTAACATTTCATTGTTGATCTTGGGTTTAGAATTAAATCTTATTGGTGTATTTACTTATTATGTAGGATGAATTGGAGTTAGAAATGAAAGTTGGACGAAATTTGGAATGAAAAAGAAAAAAATGTTTAACTAATGAAAGAGTAGTGGAGCATGGC
>JAOXYD010004636.1:0-15495 GCA_028565735.1 Pinacopodium congolense | reverse complement strand
AAAATCTGCAGCATTCGTGTGAGTGCGAGTTCGAGAGTTAGCATGCTAATATCCTCCCAGGGGGTATTAGGGTGTTATAGTGTACAAGTATAATGTACAACACCTTACGCTAATTAATATATATTTCAATTTCACACAATACAGGTGTTAATACACAAATTTACATTGCCTTAGGACATTCTTGCCATCCAAGATACAGTCATGCGTTCTGATACTATATGACATAGACAATCACATATTCTGCCTACAAATTGATTGACTACATCTATCACTTTCCAGTTTTCTACTTCTTCTCATTGAGGAGTTTACACGAAGACATAGATGTAGCTTAGATAGAAATACTAACACCCTAACTTCTTCTAGACAAATGCAGAGATGTAGAGCAAATGGAAACATTTAAACCCTAACTTTTTCTTCCTATAGTCATCGTTGTTTTATTCTTCACTTGGCACGACTCTGTGTTTAAGAAACCTATACAAGTGTTCAAAGAAAGAGACACGAATAATTTGATTGTGAGATATTGACGATAATAATAAGATGAATCAATTTATAAAATCTAACTTCTTCTTCTTATACTCATTATTCTGTTCTTCTTCACTCCACATGACTCTACATTTAAGAAACCCCTATAAGTATTTCACAGAAGAGACATGAAGAATCTGGCCATAAGCCATAAATGGTGACAAGGAGGGGGATTGATTTTTGTGTACGGAGATAAGGGAGCTGATTCCATAAATTACCCAATATGCCCTTATGATTAAATTTTACTCTTCACTAATTAAGTTTGTTAATTTCTACTGAATTGTTAAAAAATTAATCTTAACTGTTAATCAATGAAGGGGGCCACAAAGGGGGCTGCTTAGGGGGACCGTGTAGTTTATATATTTAAGAAATTTAATTATGAATAATGTTTTTCCATATATGACGACTTATCATGAATAAATATAAGAAAAAAATTGATCTAGTATACAATTTATATCTTAATTTCAATTTTAAAATGCAATATTCATATATTATGAGTATACAAATTTTTTTATAGTAAACATCACTGTACGCCATATGTTTTCATGAATTATCAAATACCCCTTGTGTTTTAAAAAATTTACCAGATATTACTGTATTTTAGTAAAATTATCAATGTAGCCCTGAGCTATTTTCGCTGACGTGGCATTTGATGTGGCAATTGGGTCGATGTTGTGGTTGACATTACATGGTGATTGTGTAGAAGTGCTAATATGGCAGGTGATGTGGTGGGGGATACATTGATAATATGGGACCCATCGTATGTACTTTACATCTTTATTTAAGGTATATAAATATAGTTACAAATATAAATTCTTTTAGTATGTAACATATTTATGGATGCTTATACATATATATATATATATGTTGATTCAGATTTGTTGTAATTTTATAATATAGCATTAAGTTACATTCCATTTTTTACACCTCTAAACTATTGTGAAAAAATTATCAACTTTACTTTATAATTTTTTAAATAAATAAAAAATATCTTAAAAATCATTCGTTAATGTAATGAATATTCATATTTAAGGTTGCTTCTTAGAGCCTTGTTAGAAATAAATTATAAAGCTTAAAAAAACTAGTTAAATGCATGTAATTTTTTATTTAAAGGGTCTTATATCTATGCCCAAACCTATACTAAAAAAATAGTTAAGTTTCAAAAGAAACTTTTTCATCAATTAAAATTTTAAAGATTAATAATTAATTAAGTGTCCCCAATAATCTAATTTAAGAGAAGTAATAATTATGCATATGGAAATCATTATTATTTATTTTCAAAAAATAAAAATGAATTAATAAGAAAAGTTTACAACTTAGGGGTTCAATTTCAAGTATCACAATAACATAAGATTAAAAAGATCAATAAGCTATAAATTAAGTATAAAACAATGATATGAGGACCATCAATAGTTGCGCCAAGTCCTAACACAAACCAAACTCAGCCAATACTAGTTAAGCATAAGTCCAACCTTGATAAAGACGTAGAAAGAAAGCATGAATATTTTAACCAAAAACTTGCAAGTAATTTAACCCTAATAAGCCAAAACATCAAGTTTTGCCACTAACATGCAGATGATTTCATCATCAACAGCATGTTAGCATTCAAATCCCAGTATATTTCTTGACATTGTTCAATTTGAATAGGGGTTGCGGATAAAATATTGCCATAATAAAGGAGATTCTGTCTATCAAATAATGATTTTAATTTTGAAGGAATTTTAATGTCTTATCCATCTTTTAAATCTAATTGTGCTTTTGCTATATGTTTAAGTTTATCATGAGATACAATTGCATCTAAATGGAAAAAACCAGTGTTTTCTTTTACTTGTAGGCTATCTAATTCAAGAATATGTAAAGGAGTATTCATTGATTAGGAAAGATGTTGTTAAAAGAAGTATCAGAAAAATGAGTTTTTACATAATGTTTGTGGAATTGTTGTTTTGTTTATTTTCATATCTTTATCATATGATTGTATTATAGTTTGTGCTTCATTAACGCATAGCTGAAAATATTCGGTTGAATAATTTATTTGTCTATCCTAGGATTGATTATAATACATTTGATATACAGCTAATTTATAATAGATATTATGTTGAAGATCTTTTAAAATTATGAGATGATTGAAATATGATTGACATTCTATACAGTTAGTTATAGAATTAAGAGTTATTGAAGAAGATGATGCCATTTAATATGGGGAATTAAGTGAAGTAGGAGGAGGAGCAGATGGAGGATAAAAAATATCCATTGCTCGGATTGCATTAACCATGTATTGAAATAATAAGACATCTCATTGGAACGCTCGAGGTGATTCTAGTTCTTGTTCTAATTCATAAAAGTCATTAATACTATCTTGTAAGTGATGAATACAGATTTGTCTTTCACTTCTGTTTGAATGTTCAATTATTTCAAGATGATAAATAACTCTATTTAAATGGTGTTCAGTGTCTGTTATGCTGAACGATTTGCTAATTGAGAAGAATAACGTTTAATTCGTTCAGAAATTTGAGTTATTTGAATTGCTAAAGTATTGATTTGTTGTTGAATAAAAAACTGTTGATGAGGAATAATATAAAATTCTTGTAAATGATGAGCTTGTAAAATTATTTGAAATCTGAAAATTCATCTTTGCCAATATTTACAATTATTTTTTAAATGCTTAAGTTTTGTTTTTAAAATTTTATGAGTTAACATTATAAATGGGTAAAATAATGCATAGTAGAATCATGCTGTAAAATAGTAATTTCATCAGTGATTTGGTTTAAAAGAACTTTCATATGATGAATTTGATTTATTAAGGTTTGAAAAATAGGATTCTGAGGTGTATGTTCAATTTCATGAATTTGAAGATTTAATTGTAAAAAACAGAGATATAATGCTTCAACACGTGAGGAGATATTTTGATAAAAGAGCTTAAATTGATTACAGATAGGACAATGAAAATTTGCCCTGATTACAAGGAAGAATATTGATAATTTCTAAGAGCAGCTTGAATAACTGGTTTCAAATCTTGATGTTGATGTTCGATTCGAATATGATATTGAAGGTTCCATTTTGCTTCTTCGAGATAACGAGAGTAAAGTTGGCTTAATTTTCATCAAGAATATTGAAATTTTTTTGCTTGAAAGGCATTTTCTTCTAGTTGTGCTTGATCTGGATGATTAGCTCTAACATAGTTAGGATAATATCATTGGTGATAACTAGTGTATTGATTTCTGAAATAGATATCATCAAAGGTATATTCTTGTACGAGATCTTCGAGATGGTAGATCTAACTAAGTAGATTATTGCATTATGAACATAGGATTAAAATCTTAGCAAGAGGTAGGAATGTGGAATTGGTAATGTTCTGTAAAGTCATGAAATGAAATAAGTATTTGTTGTTTTCATTCCTGAGATAAAGGAAAAGATTTAATTCATAGTTGATATGTATCTAGAAGATGTGTGGTATTTGTAGAGAGATTTAAGAGATAATCACGATATAGATTTTGTATGTTACTGAGTGGTACGCCTAGATTGACTAAAAATAAATAAATATCATCTGAAATAGAATCACATACTACATATTTAGTATAATTAATGCATGCTAGGCATAAAAATATAGGAATCTTAGAACAATGATAATCAGAAGTCATATTAAAGAAATAATCCTGCTTTTTAAAGAAATAATTGAAATAATTTTGTTCTTGAATTTTTTACTTATAAACATGCTCTTGGTAAACATATACGTAGTATTAAAACTCATACCTGCATCTGTGAGGAGTAATGACTTGTTGATTCCCTTCTCTAATGCCACCTTGTCCATTTTTTGGATGAAAGTCGACTCCGAAACAAGCTGCTTAAGAGTTTTAGATACTTGTATATGAACTAATTGAGAGCTTTGAGATATAGAAAGAGAAATTTTATTTATTGAGAAATGAGAGTGATCACGAGTGCTGAAACTCTGATGTGAGTAAACTTTGATGGTCCCTTCCCCTTGGCAAACGATACATTATATAAGGGAAAAGGAATCTGCAAAGGTTAGGTTCCTATTCCAAAAAGGAAAAAGAAAAAGAGCATACAGTAAGATTTGTCTGAAAGAAGGCAGGGAATCTTACTTTACACTAAATAGAAATAAAGAAAACAATAATTGAAACTATACAGGGCACTTTTGTGCTATTTACTTTTGACCTATCGGCCACTGAGGCATACTTTGGAGAAAGTCGTAGATGCTTTAAGTCATATCATCTTCAACGAATGGCTCCATTTCATTTGAAGTGGGCAAGGTAGGTGGTTGTGGAGGAGTTATTTCATCTTGACCGCTACAATATTGACACTTGTGTAGCTGATATGGTCTAAGATGGCGACATATTTGATGATTGATCTCAGTGGGAAGTTGAGCACAAATCCCGTCAAGCTTAACAAAAGGTTATTCAAATTGTTGCTTTAGGATAAGGGTATTATCAAGAATAGGAGTTTTGAAAGTCATGATTTTTAAAATGTTAAAACCAAAATAAGTAATTTGGTAAAATTTGCCTTTAGTTAATTTCTGGATACTTTGAAAAACACCTTCAAGATTATTGAAGTTGAAAGTGTTGATGAGATGAGGTGTAATGTCGTATGTGGGTGCTTTATCAAATGTGGGATTATTACCATTGCTGATATCCATTTGGATAAAAGCAAAGCGAGGAGTGATAAGGGTTCCTTGGGAGTTGAAAAATGGACAATTGATGAAAATTTTAAGGAATATTTCACAAGCATTTACAAATTGACATTGATATCCCTTAATGGTAGATGTAAAGGCAACTGGGAAATAACTAAAGATATCTATGTTTTGATAAGCATACAAGCAATTCGCTCATCACTGATGAGTATTTAAGAATTTCTCAATATTCAGGCATCTAACTTCCTTTGAAGCCTATTAATAAGTATAAACTTTGCAAATATATTAATAGTACTTTTAATACTACTGATCTTAAGTATCCTATTCATGAAAAAGAAACTTTAGCATGTTTAAAAACTTTACGTAAATGGAAAGTAGATCTATTACCTATACATTTTTAAGTACAAACCGACTCTTAATACTTACATGGTTTTTCTAGATACAATATTCGAAGCAATTATAATCAAGGTCATCTGATAAGATGGCAACTTGAATTACACCAATATAACTATAGTATTAAATATATTAAATCTGCTAACAACTTTCTTGCAGATACTCTTACAAGACAATGGAAGCATTTATGAATATCATTTAGGAATTAAAGGCTAAAGTATCCTTAAGACAAGCAAATATACAACAAACCTAAAAACAACTCTCTTCCTGGCATAGAGAAGTTTGCCAATTAGAACAAGCTATAGCAATCCTTGAAGCACAATGTCTTGATAAACCAGAAAGCAAACCCGAAGTAATCGAAGCCTCAACCAGCACTCAAACAATTCCGAGCCTAATTGCTATCTCTAATCTCATTCCTACTAACCCTGGACAAGCTACCTACACTCCCACTTTATCTATCCCAGAATTAGAAAAATATTATGTCATATTTAATGGACCAAACCAAGGTATCTATTCATAATGGATGCAAGCAGCCCAATATATCTTCGAACAACCAGTAACCCACAAAAGTTATAAAACAAAAGTCGAAGCAGAAAAGGCCTTGAATGAATGCAAGAGCCAAAAAACAGCTCTCTCACTTAGACCCAACTATAGAGAAGCACTTCAGCAGCCCAACATCTTTATAACACTCTGATCAGTCAGAAAAAAGAAGCAAGTCAATATGGACCAGATTAACTCTATCCCAACCAAAGCACTTGAACAAGAAATTATTTGTATCACAAATGAAGTATTTCTTGAGTGTTTTCAAACTATCATCACTCGGATTGAAGAACTCAAAGAACAACAATTTTACCCAGTAAACTGAGGCAAATTTGGTCTTAAGGTAATTATTCTACCTAAAGCAGACCCTTTAAATACTCATATGTTATTTGAAACAAACCTCATCGGCACCATTTACTTCACAAACACAGATATCTTTCATTATTTCCTAGCTGCCTTTACATCTACCATTAAGGGATATCAAACTCGTTTTTCCAAAAGATCATGAAATATTCCTTAAAATTTTCAACAATTATCTATTTTTTAACTCCCAAGGAACCCTTATCACTCCTCGCTTTGCTTTTATCTAAATGGGTATTAGCAATGGTAATAATCCTGCATTTGATAAAGCACCTACATACGACATTACACCTCATCTCATCAACACTTTCAACTTCAATACTATTGAAGGTGTTTTTCAAAGTATCCAGAAATTAGCCAACATAGCATTTTACCGAATTACTTATCATGGTTTTAACATTTTAAAAATCACGACTTTCAAAACTCCTATTCCTGATAATACCCTTATCCTAAAGCAATAATTTGAATCACCTCTTATTAAGCTTGACAGGATTTATGCTCAACTTCCCACTAAGATCAAACATTAAATATGTCACCATCTTCGAGCATATTAGCCGCATAAGTGTCAATATTGTAGCGATCAAGATGAAAGCACTCCTCCACTACCACCTACCTCACCTACTTCAAACGAAATGGAGCTGTTTGTTGAAGATGATATGACTTAAAGCATCCATGGTTTCTCTAAAGTATGCCTCAGTGGCCGATAGGTCAAAAGTAAACAGCACAAAAGTGCCCTGTATAGTTTGAATTATTGTTTTCTTTATTTCTTTTTGGTGTAAAGTAAGATGCTCTGCCTTCTGTCAGGCGAATCTCACTGTGTGCCCTTTTTCTTTTTCCTTTTTAGAATAGGAACCTATCCTTTACAGATTCCTTTTTCCCTTATATAATGTATCATTTGCCGAGGGGAAGGGATCATTAGAGTTTACTCACATAAGAGTTTTAGCACTCATGATCACTCTCATTTCTCAATAAATAAAATTTCTCTTTCTATATCTCAAAGCTCTAAAGTATTTCATATATAAGTATCTAAAACTCTTAAGTAACTTGTTTCGGAGTCGACTTTCATCCCACAAATAGCCAAGGTGGCATCAAAGAAGGGAACCAACAAGTCATAACTCCTCACAGAAGCAGGTATGAGTTTTAATACGATGTATATGTTTACTAAGAGCATGTTTATAAGTAAAAAAGTCAAGAACATCATTATTTCAATTATCTTAAGCATGATTATTTCTTTAATATGACTTTTGATTATCATTGATCTAAGATTCCTATATTTTTATGCCCAGCCTGCATCAATTATACTAAATGTGCAGTATGTGATTCTATTTCAAATGATATTTATTTATTTTTAGTCAATCTAGGCGTACCACTCAGTAAAATACAAAATCTATATCGTTATTATCTCTTAAATCTCTCTACAAATACCACACATCTTTTAGATACATATCAACTATGAATTAAATCTTTTCCTTTATCTCAAGAACAAAAACAACAAATACTTATTTCATTTCATGACTTTACAGAACATTACCAATTCCACATTCCTACCTCCAGCTAAGATGTTAATCTTATGTTAAGAATGCAATAAGCTACTTAGTTACTTCTACCATCTCGAAGATCTCATACAAGAATGTACCTTTGATGAAATCTATTTCAGAAATCAGTACACTAGTTATCACCAACGATATTATCCCAACTATGTTAGAGCTAATCATCCAGATCAAGCATAACTAGAAGTAAACGCCTTTTAAGAAAAAAGATTAAGCCAACTTTACTCTTGTTATCTCCAAGAAGCAAAATGGAACCTTCAATATCATATTCGAATTGAACATCAAAATCAAGATCTGAATGCAATTATTTAAGCAGCTTTTAGAAAATTTAAATATTCTCCCTTGTAATCATGGAAAATTTTCATTATCCTTCATTGTCCTATCTATAATCAATTTAAGCTCTTTTATCAAAATATCTCCTCTTGTGTTGAAGCATTATATCACTGTTTTTTACAATTAAATCTTCAAATTCATGAAATTGAATATACACCTCAAAATCCTCTTTTTCAAACCTTAATAAATCAAATTCATCATATTGAAGTTCTTTTAAACCAAATCACTGATGAAATTACTATTCTATAGCATGATTCTACTATACGTTATGTCAGCCCGTAAAATTTTAGAAACAAAACTTAATCATTTAAAAAATAATCATAAGTATTGGCAAAGACGAATTTTCAGATTTCAAATAATTTTACAAACTCATCATTTACAAGAATTTTATCTTATTCCTCATCAATAGTTTTTTATTCAACAATGAATCAATACTTTAGCAATTCAAGTAACTCAAATTTCTCAACGAATTAATCGTTATTCTTCTCAATTAGCAAATCTTTCAGCATGACAGACACTGAACACCATATAAATAGAGTTATTTATCATCTTGAAGTAATTAAACATTCAAACAAAAGTGAAATACAAATTTGTATTCAAAACTTACAAGAAAGTATTAATGACTTTTATGAATTAGAATAAGAACTAGAATGACCTCGAGAACTAGAATCACCTCGAGGATTCCAACGAGATATCTTATTATTTCAATACATGATTAATGCATTCCGAGCAATGGATATTTTTGATCCTCCATTTGCTCCTCCGCCTACTTCACTTAATTCCCAAATTAAATGGCATCATCTTCTTCAATAACTCTTAATTCTACAACTAATTGTATATAATGTCAATCATATTTCAATCATCTCAGAATTTTAAAACATCTTTAGCATAAGATCTGTTATAAATTATCTGCAAATCGAACTTATTATAATCAATCCCATGATAGACAATTAAATCATTCAGCTAAATATTTTCAGTTGTACATTAATGAAGAACAAACTATAATACAATCATAAGATAAAGATATGCAAAAAAAACAAAACAACAATTCCATAAACATTATATAAAAACTCATTTTTCCGATACTTCTTTTAATAACATCTTTCCTAATCAATGAATACTCCTTTAGATATTCTTGAATTAGATAACCTATAAGTAAAAGAAAACACTAGTTTTTTCCATTTAGATGTAATTGTATCTCATGATAAACTTGAACATATAGCAAAAGCATAATTAGATTTAAAAGATGGACAAGACATTCAAATTCCTTCAAAATTAAAAACATTATTTGATAGACAAAATCTCATTTATTATGGCAAAATTTTATCTGAAACCCCTATTCAAATCAAACAATGCCAAGGAAACTTTCACATTAATTTTATTGATGAAAATCAAATCTCAAAACACATCTAAAGTATTAAAAAATAACACAGACACAAAATAGGATATATACATTTATCTACTATCCAAATATTAATTCAATCCACTTATCAAGAAGGAATAGATTCTTCTATTCTATTATCTATCTTAGATGAACGAATGACTAATCCTAATAATCAAATTATTGCCATTATGAATAGTTATCTTGCCTACAAGAAAATTAAATTCAACACTTGACTAAATCTTAATCTTCCATAACTCTCTCATAATTTAAATAAAGCCATTACTATTGCCTATAAATTTCAAGAAGCAAATGTTATGAAACCAGGACAGTATCCATTCTCAGTTACATATAGTATTAGTTACGCCTTAACTAATTCAGCTCATAGTTGATAGGGATGCATTTTATAGTATTTCTATATGTGTTACAATTTCATTTCATCCCTATTTTTTATTTAAATGTTTAATTTGTTTTCTTTTTATGTTTACATGCAGATTTGAATTTAGAGCACAAAAACAAGTTAAAAGGGTAATAAGTGTACTTTAAATAAATAAAATTAAAAATTAAAGTTGGAAGGAAATAAAAAAAATAAAAAAAATAAAAATTGGATGCAAACCGAGGCGAGATTTAAAAGCTTTGCATGATTAATTGTTAATTTTTCTGTAGAGTTTCGCTTGGACTGGACTGGAGCTAAACCATCTGATTGTTTGCTTGGACTGGACTAGAGCTAACCCACCTGGCATAGACTAGTGTTGTTGATGCATGGGCCTGGCGAGAGTGGCCTGGTGCAAAGACTGATGTTACTGGTGCATGGGCTTGGTGAGAATGGGCCTGGCTTGGAGACATACGCACGACCTGGTGACACTCTTGCATCGCCTTGAACCCATATGGCCCGAAGTTATGCCTGACATGGATCGAGAGAAGTGAATTTGGCAGCTGCACAAAAATAGAAGAGAGGGAGTTTTTGAATGAATTAAGCACAAAAACCGAGGTGAAACAAGGGGAAAAGCGGGACGAGTTGGCGACTGAGAGTCTGGGAGTCTTGGCTTGGAGTCTTTGGCTGGGAATGGCTCAATAGGAGGACGACGCTACACAGGAGAGGAGCAGCTGCATTATTAAGGAATTTAATCTCAATTAACTACTATTCACCTATAGCTTTGGACTTAACTTGCATGTAGCTTCTGTTGACAACATTCTCTTGTTTTGTTATTTCGTTTATTGTCTGAGTTTTGCCCTATTCGTTTGATTTGCTTTATTATTTTTGCAATTTTTGATTTGCTTGTTCTTTACATAGCTGATTATTAGTTAGTTAGTTTGACATTGTATTTTAATTTTCTTATCCAATCTTTAAACATTGTTTACTTACAAATATGAATGATAATTTCATATTATTTTTATTAGGTATTAAGTGGTTTAAGGTTTTATTTCATATAGTTTTAATTATTCATATAATATTTGGTTCATCTATGTTTAGTAGTTAATTTCGATGCATGTTCTTAAGTTTTAATTCATTTAAAATTCAGTTTTTGTTTAATTTTAAATCTGAAATTTTTATTTAAAGTGTTATATTAAGTTTTAGATAATTAAGTTCTAGATAATTGCTTATTAATTGAAATAACTTGAATTTTCATTAGATAAAGAGTTGAATTTGATTTTTTGGATTAGTTATCAAATTTTCCAGATTTTTTTATATTAAAATTTAGCTTGGATTAAGTGTTATTCCATGAAGTTTTGATTATTCGTAGTATTCTTAGTTCATTGATGCTTGATAACTATCAACTGGTACTTGTTTTTAAGTTCTAATTCAAGTCATTATAGTTTTTGTTCAAGTAATAGATGCTGGAATTTTTGGTTTGAATATTAATTTGAGTTTTGTTGAATTAGGTTCTAGCTAATTAATTAATACCTTAGATAACTTAGGTTTGTGTTAGTTTAAGTGTTCAATTGTGTTTTTGATTAAGTGTTTTAAATTTTCTAGCTTTTAAGTTATTTAGTCAAGTATGATTTATATTCATTTAATATTTGTTTTAGGTAGCTTAATCATGTGTGGGTAGTTCTTTTAGGGGTTTGGAGATATTAGAAGGATGAAAGGATGAAAATTATGAGAATCATGTTAAATTTATGCTTAATTAGATACTTGTTTGTCTAGGTTTGTTAGGAACTTAGGTTAAATTTCATGAATTAGGAGTTATCTTTAGGATTGATCACCCTTTAGATAATTTCTTAATCCAAAAGCTAGGGTTGAGAATGTCATACGTAATAATCCATAGCAATTCCCGAAAGGAGCATTAGGTTAGTTGAATTTGTTAGGATACGTAATCAACTTACCTAGGATTCCATACCTTTAGGTTACACTTTTCGAGCATGTGAGTTAGTGGCCTAAGTTAGTCGTTCCTTAGTACCTAAATTATCTTCACTATTAAATATAGAGAGCTTGTTCTAGGTTATAAATGGGGATAGGGGCATTTCTAGAGCTTGTTAGAATTGTCTAATTTAGAGGAATCGAGGGCTTGAGAGCTTATTCAAGACTTTAGGCTATCACCATGACTAGGGTACCTATCATTTAGATTCTAGGATCAATGATCATTCCAACATCTTAAAGATATCTCCAACCCACTTCTTTGCTCTATTTAGTCCTCTTTTCTAATTTTTTTTAGTAATTGTCTCTTTGTTTGTGTCTTTTGCATCTTATTTTGTCTTACTTTCATCATTTCAAGGTGTTTTATTTTCTCTCTCTTACAATATTTGATATAACATTTTCATCCTGACTCTCTGTGGTTTGACCCTAGGTCACCATTACTACATAGTTTGGATAGTTAGGAATTTATTATTTGTTAGCTTACGACTAGCTCATCAAATTTTTGGCGTCGTTGCCAAGGAGTTGGCATTTGTTAATTGTTAATTTTCTTGTTTTTAAAATTTTTTTTTTGCTAATATTTTTCATTCCTCTACTTGTTTTGCATATCGCATAGTCCTTTTAAGCATATTCGTTTGTGAAAATTTGTTACGAAAAACAGGGGTTCTTTACTTTCTACACCTAACCCTTTCTCTTTTTCTCCTATTGCAGGACGCATTAGATCTCATCAAGGAAAGCGAGTAAGCCATGCACAACTTCTTTAGAGCCCTAGTTCCACAGTCTTTGAGGAAGAGGTCAAAGTCAATTTGGAAGAGTTAACAGCAGGGGAAGAAACCGAACAAAACATAAAGCAAAATCAAAGGACATTAAAGGAGGTTGCAGCTCCTACTTTCAATCCTAACTTGCTTTGTATTAATTATCTAGATGATGAGCCGAAATTTGAGATTAGACCTGGAATAATTCGTGTTTTACCTACTTTTCTAGGTTTTCGAGATGTCAGCTCATTGGGATCAGGGTACATCACAGACCTTAACAAGTTCCTAAAGGAGTTCCACATTGCTTGCTCAGGTATAAAGCCAGTGGGAGTCTCAGTGGAGAAACTTAAGTTAAAGGCATTCCCCTTTGCCTTAACAGATGCAACCAACGAGTGGCTGTATGAATTACCTCCCGGTTTGGTTAATACATGGGAAAAAATGCAAAAGGCATTTCTAGAGAAGTACTTCCCTGCCTCCAGAGCCACTAACATCAGGAAGGAGATTTGTGGGATTAGACAGGATGCAGGGGAGTCATTACATATTGGGAGTGCTTTAAGAAGCTTTGTAGTAGATGTCCAAACCATCAGATAAGTGATCAGTTATTAATTTAATATTTCTATGAAGATTTACTTTCTTTAGACAGGAACATGATCGATGCAGCAAGTGGTGGAGCTTTGGTGGATATGACACTCAAGGATGGTAGAAACCTTATAGCAACAATGACAGGAAACTCTAGGTATTGGGGGAACCGAAAAAGTGCCTCATCTTTGACAAAGCAAGTAAAGGAGGTCTCCATTTCTAAACTGGAGCATCAAGTCACTGATTTAACATCTTTGGTCTAGTAAGAAATGACGGTAAAAGGGCCCATTAAGGTATGTGATATTTGTGCTTTATCTAGTCATTTTATGGATGCATTTCCTTCTTTACAGGATGAACAACAGGTTAATGCATTTGGAGGGTTCTAAGGTCAACAACAAAGGTATGACCCTTTTGCCCCCACTTACAATCTGGGGTGGAAGGATCATCCTAACCACAGGTATGGGAACCCACAGTAAGGAAGTAGCTCGAATGCACGACAATCCAATTATCAGCCACAACACCAAGGATATCATGCACCACCTGGTCTGCATCAAAATCAATAACAGTTTCAGCCTAAGCCATTACCTTCAGAACCACTGCAATAACAATAACCTGGAGGTAGGTCTTTAAAGGAAATTGTTAAGAGCTTAGCGACTAACTCTCTTCAATTTCAGCAGGAACTAAGAAGTGGTCCGAAGAATTTAGAAAATCAGGTTAGTCAACTCGCTGATGCTTTAGGGAAACTCCAAGCCCAAAGTTTTACTAGGTTACCTAGTCAACCTAAAAGGAACCCAAGGCAAGATGTTTATTCCATTACTTTGAGAAGTGGAAAGTAGGTACAAGAACTTAGAATAGGGAAGGAGAAAGAAGTAGATGAGGAAAATGAGCAAACTAAGAAAAAGGAGGATCACCCTACTCAGGTACAAGCTTCGAATCCAGTTATTACTGATTCTCCTTATGTTCCATTTCCTTTTAGGTTAGCAAAGAATAAACAATAATAGAAGGAAAAGGAAATATTGTAGGTCTTTCACAAGGTGGAAGTTTATATTCCTTTATTAGAAGCAATCAAGCAAGTTCCACTATGCAAAATTTTTGAAGGAGTTATGTACCAACAAGTGGTTGCTGAGAGAGGATGAGAAGATCAGTGTGGGTATCAATGTGTCAATAGTTTTATGAAGAAAACTACCACCAAAATTCAAGGATCCAGGTATTTTTACCATTCCTTGCAGAATAGGTAACACGAGGTATGAGAGATGCATGCTAGATTTAGGAGCTTTGATCAATATTATGCCTTTATCTATTTTTAAAGCTCTTAATCTTGGTTCATTAAAGGACACCCGTGTTATGATTCAATTAGCTGATATATCCAACACATACCCTGAGGGGGTTATTGAGGATGTTTTGGTACAGGTTAACGAGCTTGTTTTCCCTGCATATTTTTATATGTTAGAGATGCAGGATGAGGGCTCTTCGAATCCCTTAATTATTTGTTAGGTAGGCCCTTTTTAAAAACGTCTCGGACAAGGATTGATGTACACAGTGGGGTGTTAATGATGGAATTTTATGGCGAGGTTATTCGTTTCAATATCTTCTATGCCATGCGTTATCCATCCGATTGTGAGTTAGTTGCCAAGGTAAGTATTCTTGACTCTTTGATAGAGTAGTGGTCTTTCCTTTCTACAAGTGGCCCTTTGGAGGTAGCTTTGACCACCCCACTAGTGCAAAAGCTGTTTGAATTTTGGCAAAGCCCGTTTGAGTTTGGAGAGGTGTTAAAGGAAGCGATTTGGGCACTTAAGACTAGTCCTTTTAATAGGTATGTCTCTCGCTTTTTAGAACTACCTGTTAGTACTAATCGAATGTTACCTTCTATTGTACAGGCACCAAAAGTGGAGTTGAAGCCCTTATCCAGTCATCTCAAGTATGCATATATGGGCACTAATAACACACTTCCAATTATCATAGCGAGGGAACGATCTTAGAAAAGGACAAAAAGAGAAGCTCCTTAGTGTGTTGCAAAAGTATAAGACTACATTGGGATGGACAGTTGCAGATATCAAAGGTATTAGTCCTTCTTTATGTAT
>JAOXYD010004626.1:0-15496 GCA_028565735.1 Pinacopodium congolense | reverse complement strand
AATTAAAATTAAAGTAACAAATAAAAAAATAAAAATAAAATTTTTATTGGAAGGTATAAAGAAGACACGCCAAAGAGAAAAAAGTAAACAATAGAATAGGTATTCTTAGAATAGCTAAAGACAATTGGGGATAAGGAATATCTATTCCTAGGAATAGTTATTCCGTAAGCTTTTTATTAACTAAACAAAAAATTCCTATTCCTTAGGAAATAAATAGTTAATAGAATAGATATTCCTGTGAAGCAAACATACCACAAGTTGCAGGAAGAAGAGTGTTGGAAATGAACTTAAAAATTGAAGATAGAAGATCAAGTTCAAGAGTATAATTTGATAGGTTGTTATGAGTGAAGTTGTATAAGTCTTCTTTTGGTCTTACCATAAGTTAAAAGAGCTTAATCATACATATGCAATCATACTTAATATTTGCATATAGCATGCATAATCAAAAGGCGTTATATGTGTTTGTTGTATATGAAAATCCTATTGATAGATGAATGAATGCATGTATGATATTGCATGAGTATGTATGATAATTAAGTTGGTTAAGGATGAATAAATTAGTACAAGTGAATGAATTGGTAACTTGGTTAAAATAGTATGACTTATGGGATTAAGTCTTGCATTATATGATTTGTGGCTGCTTATGTGAATGGATATATTGGTTGATTAATGATTTGGTAATTTAGTTAATTTGGTGTGACTTAAGAGATACATTATGTATACTGTGAAATTGTGATTTGGATAAAGATTATTTGAATTAAAGTTGTATAAATTGAATTGATTGTGTTAAGTTTGTAAAAAATGTACTAGAATATGTTTGGTTTTGATTAAAATTTGTTGAATTAAGTTAAGAAGTAAATTGGATTAAATTTGGATGGTTCTAGACTTATTTGGACTGGAAGAGTCCCAACCTATGTAAGGCCAGTCAACCAAATAAAGTGGATCAATTGTCCAATGGTTGGTTGACCAACCTTATGAGTTTGGTCGACCAAACTTCACAAAAACGCAATGGTAATATGTAAACGACTAGTTTTGCAATACTAATGCTAATAAATGTTAAAGAATGTTGGAAAATGGTAATATAACGAGTATATTAAGATTTTTAGGTATAAATATATGTTGTTTATGTGGTTTATAATATTAAAAACATAGTAAAATATCTATACATTGAGATTGAGCATTCTTGAGCTTGTTTGTGTATGTTTAAGTAAGTTGTGTATATTTGTGAACATTTTTTTTATGAGTTTTTATGTTGCATTTCATTTACAAATGTTTTAGGAGTACTTATACATCTTAGTAATCAAGAGTGACAAATTTTGTAAGGTGTGTTTATGAAAAAGGAGAAAATAGTGAGTAAATTATTGTAAGGGTTATTAATGATCCTTGAAAAAGAAGAGTGTTTGTGAGATTATCCTTTAGTCCTAGAAAAAAGAGTGATAGTTTATTTTTTAGCCTTGAAAGGAAGAGTGATAAGTTATTCCTTATTCTTAAAAGGGACAGTGAAAGGTTATCCTTAATCATTGAAAAAGGATTGTATTTTCTACTATTGTAATTTTAGTTGTAATAGCATAAAAATCTCAACAGTGGTGTTGAGAACTAGACGCAAGGGAAAATAGACCACTCCGAACTAGAATAAATTATTTGTGTCTTTTACTTTATTAAATTATTGTTATTGTTTAACTCGATAAATTAGAATTGTTATTTAGCTTCTACATTTTAAATAAATTAGTAGAAGATTAGGATACTTAACTTAGAAGAATTTTATTAACACCTAATTCAAACCCCTCTTAGATGCCATATAGGCCTAAATATTTGTATTAGATCCTAGATCTCACATTAGTTTAATTCTAACGAATTAGTGAGTAAAGATTATGCCACTTAGTTTAGAAGTACCTCCTTTGCTTAATGGAAATAATTTTAGAGATTGATAAATTAAAATGAAAAATTATTTTTTAAATCTAGGAGAAAATTATAAAAAATGGTTCTTATATGCATTTAAAGCCTATAGAAAGTTTAACGTTCAAAGAAGTATTAAAATTAGATGATGTCGAGCATAAGCTTATTTCATTTAATTATAAAGTTATGGATGTCTTGTTATGTGCCATAAGTGAACAAGTGTTTAACAAAATTCCATCAAGATGTAAAAGTGCTCAAGAAATATGGCATGCAATAGAGGAAATCTATTAAGAAGAGAAAGAGGAAAGCGAACACGAAGAAGTAGCCTTCTTACACTTTATTAATGACGAGGTATGTACTTCCACAAGTCCTTGTGATCATGATGCATCTTCTTGTTCTAAATCTCATGATAATAACGATGAATGTGATATATAATATACTTATGAAGAATTCTTAAAATATATAGAATCCTTGGCAAAGAAGAAAAAGAAGTGGTATGATAAGTATAACAAAACCTTGAAATTAATTAATGATTGTAGACTAGAAAATAAGGTGCTTAGAAAAGAAGTAGAATTAAAGATAGATATTAAATGTGAGATGTAAAACTTGGTAGAAGAAAATAGTTCTTTAAAGAAATAATTGGAATCAAAATGTGATATTAATCATGATAAATTTGTAAAAGAAAATATATCTCTTAAAATGGAGATAGATTTCTTTAAGGATTCACTTGCTAAATTCACTAAAGATTTCCTTAAGGATTCACTTTCTAAATTCACCAAAAGGAATGAGAAATTAGAAAACATGTTGAATGGTTAAAAGGATGTAAATGTTAGAGATGGTTTAGGTTATGCGAGAGATAATGGACCTTCCTCTAGAATGACTAAATTTGTTAAAAGTAAGAACTTATAGGAAGAAGAACCTAATCCATCCATTAAAATTTTTCTAGGCCTTCATCACCTAGATCTTATCATAAAAATCAACATGCATTTTTGTATGCATTAAGATCATTATAAAGAAAGAATGTGCATGTGCCTAAAAATAAACATAATTTCTTTATTACAAAAACTTGTTGATAGCTAACCTAACTGTTAGACATGGTTTAAGTTATGTGAGTGATAATGGACCTTCCTCTAGTATGATTAAATTTGTTAAAAGTAAGAACTTATAGGAAGAAGAACCTAGGCCATCCATTAAAATTTTTCTAGGCCTTCATCATCTAGATCTTGCCATAGGAATCATCATGCATTTTTGTATGCATTAAGATCATTATATAGAAAGAATGTGCATATCCCTAAAAATAGACATAATTTCTTAGTTAGAAAAACTTGTTGATAGCTAAGGGGTTGTTTAGTTGGATTGTGGGTTGTGGTTTTGTATTATGATTGTTGTATTTTTGTATTGATAATTATGTTTTCTTTATCGATTTCTGTGTTGTATTAGTGTGTTTTCTTTATCGATTTTTGTGTTTAAAAAAATAGGAAACTAAAACTAAAAACAAAAGCCAAAGTAAACATGGCCTTAGTGTTGTTTAAAGCCTTTTTTGTTGTAGTATCATTTTGTATTTTGATAAAATTCATTCCAATATTATTAAAAAAAGATGACTTTAATCCATATCAATTTGATCAATAATCCTTTTCATAAATGTTTTCGCAATTATTGATGTTAAAACTTAACTCTCTTTGAATTTCAATGAATAAAATAATTTCAAAATTCTATGTGTTTAGTTGGGTGTGGATAATATTAAAACTTTCAAGGTCATACAAGGTGAGATACCAAATGCCAATCCTTGACGCAAACAACTCAGATATAAGCATGTGGTTAAAGATTGACCAATAATTTCAATTCCATTATTGAAACTAAACATTGTTAAATCAGTCTTCTTCAATTGCAAATTTGTGCTTCGGCAAAATGTGTAGGGTAAGACCATACGATATGCTTTTGGTAGAATTTTTTGTTAATGCAAACAAATTGAAGCTAAAAGTCCAAAATAAATGTTCATCAAGTCAATTATTCTAGTTACTGTATATATGTATATATATATTGCTATTCTTACTAGCCATAATCTTGACACAATTCATGTGATTTTGTTCCATTCGGAAATGAAACAATAACAAAATATAATATCTTAAATTTTTGGCATATCGACAAGAAAACAAAACCAATATAAAGTAGCATAAGCCGGCGAATCAAATTAAACTATACGACAGAGAAAGTATCCATGCAACAAAGGACTGTAGAAAAACAACTAACATAAGATCAAAAGCCACCAAAGACTACAAGAGGAATCAACAGCCAAGCCTTCATCAAGGGTAGTGAGTAGATAATCAAACCAAATAAACCAAAATAAAACAAAAACAATAAAACCACAATCCTCGAAATGGCATATCAGTGCACTTTAAATTACTTGTCAATGTTGTAGAACGTCAGAAACCAGCGCACACGTAATTACTCTTGAAGCAACTTGTGACCAATTCGATAAGAAGCATAGGCATCAATGCATGCATACTCAATCTGCTGATCACTCAAAACCCGTGACTGCCAATTACTCATGCTGATACGCCGAGGTTTTTCCATATAGAGCCCAACTACTCGGGAAGCGATTTCCTTCAGACCAGGTTTCCTCGCCCCGAACAAGGTGCGCCAACGCTCAAGTGAAAGCAACACTTCCCTTACATCAGCAATATTATCATCAGTTTCCAGACCGTAGTCATCACTCAGCTTAGCGACATCATCAGAAACTTCCACTCCTACGAAAGTTACATTGGAGTCCTTAAGGAAGTCCCTGAGCGAGTCAGGTATATCATCCAAGTAAAATAGTTGGATTATGAGGCACCTGGTGTCAACACAAAGCTGCAACGTGGCGGCTTTGTTGTTCATTCCCCTCCTGAAATTTGGCTTCCATTCAATATCCAACCCTACAACTATTTCCTCCCCGTCGTACGTGGATTTGATACTTCTAATCCATGAATGTACTTCCGACGCCTTGTCGGTGACTTTTGTTTCTATAACTATTCGAGAAAATTGAACATATACTGTTTTAGCCACCATGTTTTTTTAGTTTCCTCTCGGTTTTCTTGAGTCACAAATTCGCGAGTCATATATATGTGTGTGTTTACGCGTGGAAGTTGAAAAGGGTATAAGGAATTTTCAAAGCCTATTGGAAATTAATTAGATGACATTATGGCCTTTAATGCTTATGAAGGTATCCTGTTTTCCTTTAGAACTAAGATGCAGTCATCGTTTTATGGCTACAAAACTATTCGTTGTTTCACTTAATGATGTTCAGTGGCCATCGAACAAGGTAAACGGTTTCTCGGGCCAAGAGGAAATGAGAGACTCCAAAGTTTTCGGCTATTAATTGGTTCGAAAAACTAAGAGCCAGAATGAATGGAATTAAACCGCAGTGTTCGGACTATATTAATTTGAAGCACTACCTCGAATGCCACGCAATCACTGAAAATGGATTGCTCCTTGTGGTGGAAAAGTCTCAAAGTTTAATTTTAATTTTAATTTTTTAAATATAAAAATTTAAAAATAATATATTAATATAATATAAAAATTAAAAAACAGTATAAAAATCAGAAAAATATATAAAATTTTATAAAAAAATATAAAAATTGCAACCCAACGAACCCTAAACTTTTGAGGTTTCAGGTGGGGATATTAATACTCTCTTACTGTTTACATGCATGCATGCCGTTTTCCTAGGAAATTTCTTCGAAGAAAACAGCAAGCATTCTTCCTTAATGGTGTTCAACAACTGTCTGCGTAAAAATAAGTGACTACGCTTGCAGATGGGCTGAATCTATTAGAAATTTTTTTATTAGACATTCATTAATTATTAATTTTTAAAATTAAGATTAAAATTTTTAATTTTAATTTAAGATAAAGATAATAAGTCACTGATCTAATTAAATGGGTCAAAGTTTAGTAAAAATAATATTTTATTCATGCATGTAAGATGATTTAAGCATTAAAAAGGATATAAAAACTATATATAAGTCCAAAAAAATTTTATTAAAAACATTAAAAATTTCTAATATTTTTAAATGTGTTCAAAGAGGCCATTAACAAGTTGAGTGATTTGTTATAGGCCTAAGAAAATATCAGGAGATCGTTTGCAAATGATAAACTAAATAAACCCATTTCTTTACATTTATTGCAATACTTGAAGCTAAAATCATGCTGAATGTTGTATCTGATTAATCTTGTGAGCACCTCCATCCCTAATATGAATAGATAAGGTGACATTGGATCCCCCTGTCTTAACCTTTTGCCCCATTTGAAAAGCCTTATAGGCTCACTGTTTACTAACACACTATATGAAGGTGCGGAGATGCAATTCCAAATCCACTCTCTCAATTTATCTAGGAATCCGAAAGTTTCTGGAGTGTGCATTAGGAAGCCCCAACTAATGGAGTCATTAGCCTTATTCAAGTCTATCTTTATAGCACAATCCTTTGGGGACATCGACTTATTATATCCTTTCAGCAACTCATGTGCAATTAAAATGTTATCTCCAATCAACTTCTTTTGGAGGAATGTGGCCTGATTTTCATCTATAAGTTTATCCATAACTGCTTTCAATCTATAGACTATCAACTTTGAAATAATCTTATAAATTGTTTTACAATAAGATATAAGTTTGTATTCAGTCAAGGATACATGATTAAGAATCTTAGGAATTAGGCAAATGAATGTTTTATTTGTCTCCTTTGGCATCTTCCCCTTTTCAAAAAATTCTAACACTACCTTAGTGACTACGTCTTTAATTAGTAGCCGTGTTTTCTGATAAAACATACCATTAAAGCCATTTGATCCATGTGCTTTGTTTGGATTCAGTTCAAACACTACCCTCTTAATGTCAATAGCTAAGAAGGTTTGGTCAGGCCTTCTATTTCTTCTTGAGTGAATGCATTATGCACAATTGTGCTTAATGATCTTGTTGAGGAGATGGAAATTGTAGTAGACCCCAGAGACTGCTTGAAATACTGATAACCCTCCATCTTAATGTCCTCTTGAGTGTGAGCGAACCCACCATCAGGTTTAGGCAATGCAGTAATCCAACTATAATTCTTCCTAGCCATTACAGTATGGTGGAAGAACTTAGTGTTTTTATCTCCCTCCTTTAGCCATTGAATTCTAGAGCTTTGCCTCAATAAGGAATTGTGTTAGTGTATAGCCTCTGAGTATCTATGCAAGGCTAAGGTCTCTTTAGTTAGTACGCTTACATTCCCAATTTTATCATATAATTCCTTCTAGATTGAAGTCAGGTTCTCTTTGACCTCATCCACCTCTTACCAAGTGTTCTTTGACTGAATAACATGAAGAATTTTTAATTCCGCTTTGATAGCTTCTTGACATAGGTATACATTTTACACCCCACAACTTTCGTAACCAATCTTCTAGCCATAGCTTCCTCAAAACCATCCACTTGAATAAGGAAATTATTGAACCTAAAAGGAAAACTTCTTTTGCTAAATTTGATTAGGTTTTAGACCAATATAGGTGAGTGATCAGAGAACAGTGGTTCTATAATTATGGCACTATTGTCACTAAATTGTTGGAGCCATTCGCCATTAACCATTGCCCAATCCAGTTTCTTTTTAATAGAAGTAGAGGCATCCTGTTTATTTCAACAGGTGAAGAATTGACCTTAAAAACCTTAAATTTGAAACTCCTAGCCTAGACACATAGTCCTTGAAGTCCTTATCTCCTATTCGATCTGTATGGTGACCTTCAGATTCTGAACTGAATAGTATGCCGTTAAAGTCCCCAATAATCATCCATAAGCCCTGCATAGTGTCTCCTATTTCTGCTAATTCCTTCCACAATTTGTTAATTTAAAAAGAAAGGTTAGAAGCATAGATTATGGACAGTACAAATATGCTTTCCGTATGCAATAATTTCACAACCAGATGCATCGCTTGCTCACTATCCCTTATCACGGCAACATCTATTTCCTTTTGGTTGTAAGCAATAATGATTCTTCCATAATAGTGGTGCTGATGGTTAGAAAAAGTTTGCCAATGGGGGTTCAAATAGCCTAATATTATTAAGTCTTTCTCTTGACAATTTAATTTCTAACAAACCAATCAAAATAGGGTTGTTATCCTTAATAGACTCCTTAAGAACTTGTTGTTTTTGGAGATAGTTGATGCCCCGCATATTCCATGATATTATTGACATGGGGATGGTGGAGTGGGGTTAGACTTGCTTTTAGCCCTTCTCCTAACATTCCTCTTCTTTATAAACTTAAATTCTATCTATTTTATCTCATCTAGAGTGTCTGTATTTGAATTATGGAAGTTCTCCCTATAACGCAGAGATGAAATAAATGTTCCCTTATCAACTCCCTTTGGAGTACCTACTATCGATCCCTCAATTGCAGTAGCATCTATGAACACTTCCTTGACATTTACCTCTGAATAAACCATCAGTGCCATCGGTAGCCCTTTTAGGCGAATGTTCTATTGCAATAGGCTCCTGTGTATACTTTTCAATAATGTCCTAAGTGTGGTCCTCAACCTGGATTGTGCCAAATTTACTGGTGCTACTCCCCTCTAGAACCACATGTTCCTTTCCTTATAAGACTATCACATCCGTGTCCCTTTACCACTGGTTTTATTAGGCAGTAAGTTCCTTGTGGTTGGAAAAGTTCCTATTTAAGAGCTTATGGCTCTTCCTATGTTGCTTTAACTTCGCCTGTTAGCTCCTTATAGGTACTCGTAATAAACTTCTTACCCAATGATTATCATTACTTAAATTGATGCTTTATAATTGGTCTCAATTGATAGGAGATTCTAATTTTGTCTTCTTTTAGTGGCTCATTCCTGCCCAATCTAAATAGAGGGATAGAGTCTGGCAGCTCCTTCTTTAAATCCACACTTACACAAATCCGAGCATACCCTACTCTCTTCTTTAAAATAGTATTTTCATCCATAAAGAGAGGTTTCCTATAAAGCTTGCAAGGATACCTAAACCCTTGGTTGACCTAAATTCTAAAAGAACGTTATGAAGTTAGATCCAAATAGGAACATTCTTTTATTTGATGTTAGGCTTCCAAAACTGGAGAAAGATGGAGATATTTCCTATATGCTATGGTCCATTTTCTAGCACTTCCTAAGCTCCGAATTCAGAACAAAATTTAAATAAAAACAGTTTATCTTTTGTTAGAAATGTATCCACTGACCCTTGTTCTTCCAAAGTTTTGCAGCCCATCTCAGCAACAGTGGAAAAAAAGGGGAGCTTACCAATAAAGAATCCCACCAGCATAGGTATCCAAGCCTTGGTTCCTTCTTGCGAAACCTCAATAGATGGTACCACTGTCAGTTTCCCATTAACCATTAGTGGTGGTTAATATTCAAGAACATTCTCAGAAGTGTCATCCAGCACCTGTTTCACAGTCTTCTTACCACTCCAAGGTTGTCTAATATCCTAGGAGGAAGGATCTAAAGGTTTAGCTGTATGAGGAAGAGCATCCTGCATTTAAGTCGAAGGAAAATGTACTTGGATAGCATCCCAAGAAAGAGGGGGGAATGCTTTTGGTTCCATAGGGAGCGAAGTTGGGTTACCAACAACCCAAGAGGCAGAAGGCTGCAAAGAGCTAGGAAACAAGAGGAAGAATGGCCAACGAGCAACCATGAATCGAGAATACAAGGAAACTGGAAGGAAATAGGCTTGAGAAAGTAGACAGGAAAGGAAGGAAGGAAAGAAGACTGAATAAGGAGAAGGAAGAGATAATTAAAGAAGGCCGAGGGAGAGATAAGTAAGATGGGGCTATTGCAAATTAGGGATTCACAACTCTAAGAAGTCCAACAACAGATTCTGGAAAAAAAGAGTTTGAGAGAACGACGTCGCTTGAAGAATAAGAAGAAAGACCCATACTCAACTTTTCTTTAGTTTGCTTCTCTAATTGGAACTTAGCGTTTAATGTTAGCTTGTGAGAGTCACGTGACTCTACAATAGAATATTAATACTGTGTAACAAACTTGTTTGGATTATAAAAGATTTACAACATAAATTTGTTACTAACCTTTCCTCCCTTTCTCTTCTCTCCTTTCTCTCTCTCAATTCAGAATCGTCTCCTTCCTTATTCTGCATTCATCCATAGTTCTTAATCAACCCTCACTTTGAATTGCAATAGTTGGTATCAGAGCAGTTGACTGGGCATTCCTAATGGCAGACAGAACCAGAGGTGCAGATATGAGAAAACTAGATAAGGCTGTGAAGTGGCTCCATAAGAATCAACAACGTACTGATGATCTCTAGGTAAAGGCCTAACATAGGTTCAACAGTAGATTTGACAAGCAGGAAAAAGAGATTGGCGAATTCAAAACCCCGCAGCACAATTTGTGGTCAGAAACTGAAAATAACTTCAATAGTAGACTGGATAAGCAAGAGATGGAGTTAAAAGAGCTCAAATCTGTAATACAACAGTTCATCTAGATTATGAAGAAAGGTGTAGGTCCAGAATCATCATATGTAGAGTGCATGCCTGTTTCCCCAATCCCTTCGACAATTGTTGGAAATGAAGGGTACACGATTTCCACTAGGTTTAGTCATATGGAATTTCCTGTATTTAATGGAGAGAATGTTAAGAACTAGATATATAAATGTGAGTATTTTTTCATATTGGATTACACTCCCAACCATCTGAATGTGGGAATTACAGCCATACACTTGGAAGGTCTAGCTCATGAATGGTACTTAATGGTGAACAAGAATAGGACAAATAGAGATAGGTTGGATTGTGAGGCACTGGTTGCTACCTTATAATAAAGGATTAATAATTAAAATTTTAAGGATTCGATTGAAGATTTTAAGACCCTAAAACAGGAAGGCATGGTGCATTAATACTGCATTCAATTCGACTACCATTTTAATAAAATCTCTATGCCAGAATCCTACTTAATGGGATACTTCTTAAAGGGACTTAGACCAGAGTTAGAGGTAGCTGTGAGATTCCTGGAGCCAACTAGCTTACAATAGGTTTATTCATTAGTTAGAAGACAAGAAGCAGTTTTGAACATACAATCTACCTCTATGCCCTCTGAGGCCATGCCTAAACTGTCTCAGCACCAATTTTAAAGGAGAATAGGAGTATCTAATCACCAGTTATGACAGAGAGACCTCAAATTGTATTTTAATATGATAAAGGCATCCTATCTACCCTTAATGCACCAAGAGGTGGACCTAGAATTTAGCATGGCAAGAATCTAGGTCCTACAAGGACTATGAGTAGTCAGGAATTTGATGAAAAAATAGTCAAAGGAATCTATTTCTGATGTGATGAACCGTATGGGCTAGGGCACAAGTGTAAAAGAAGACAACTTCACTCTTTTACAATAAAAGGAGATTTGACGGATGAAGAAGCTAGGAAACTAATTGAAGAAGGAGAGGAAGAAGTAGAAAAGCCAAATGTATCATTTTAGGCTATGATTGGAGGAAAGAAGGATGAAGACTTCAAGAAAATGAGGGTTATAGGGTATCATCAGAAAAGGCCACTCCAGATTTTGGTAGATAATGGCAGCACACATAATTTTTTAGATGAAGCCATGGCAAGGAGAAGCAAGGGTAGATTGGAGGATATCACCCATATTAAAATTACTATAGAAGAAGGCCTGAAATTAAACTATCACCAACATTAAAAGGGATTCGAATGGAACATGTAAGGAATGAATTTATCCACATATGCATTGGTTATGTCATGAGGTGGGTGTGACATGGTTCTGGGAGATTTGTGGTTAGTAACGTTGAACAATGTATTGTGTAACTTTCGTGACAGAATAATGATATTCATGTGCGGAATCAGTTAGTGACTTTGAGAGGAAATCCAGAAAAGAAGGCTAAACTGGTTACAGGGAAGGGCTTAAGAAAGCTATTAAAGGGGTCTAGGGTTGGAGAACTGTTTATAATGAAATTATCCGGACCAGTACAGTCTCAATTCCAGCAGATGAACCTAAAGGGTCCGAACCAACCTTAGGAGGAACTAGAAGGATTATTGGCATAGTTTGGACTAATATTTCAGACCCCTCAGTAGCTACCATTAAAGAGAATTCAAGACCACAGGATCAAATTAAAGGAGGGTATTGAAGATATAAACATCAGACCTTATAGATATTCGGAGGAACAGAAAGATGCAATAGAGAAGGCAGTTAAAGAATTGTTTTAGCATGGGTTTATAAGACCCAACTTAAGCCCTTATGCTACACCTGTGGTATTGGTAAGGAAGAAGGATAATTCACGGCGTATGTGTGTAAACTACTGAGAGCTCAACAATCATTCTATCAAAGATAAATTTCCTATACCCCTCATAGAAGAACTATTAGATGAGTTATATGTGTCTAATTGGTATACTAAGTTAGACTTGAAATCTGGTTATCACCAAATCAAAAGGCATGAGGATGATATAACAAAGAAACCCTTTAGGACTCGTGAAGGGCACTATAAGTTTTTGGTTATGCCTTTTAGTCTAACCAATGCTCCTTCCACCTTTCAAGGTCTGATGAAGGAGATATTCAGACCTTATCTGAGAAAGTTTATCCTAGTTTTCTTTGATGACATCTTGATCTATAAAAATTCTTTTGAGCTACATTTGGAACATCTAAGGCAGACTCTTCAGGCCCTACAAACTCACCAATTGTTTATAAATACCGGTAAATGTGTCCACCATACTATATCAGTTAAGGGAGTGTCCACCAATTATAAAAATATTGAAAACTATTTAGAGATGGCCAAGACCAGAATCTCTAAAAGGAGTAAAAGGTTTCCTGGGCATAACAGGATATTATAGGAGATTCATAAAGGGGTAGGCTCAAATGGCTCTACCTTTAACAGATTTATTGAAGAAGCAAAGTAATAACCTTCTGGATTATGGGGATAGTCAATAAAGGTCATTTGAAGCACTTAAAGATGCCCTGACAATAGCTCTAGTATTAGCTATGCCTAATCTCTCCATCCCATTCTGCATAGAAGTTAATGCTAGTGGCAGTGGAATTGGAGTTGTGCTACAGTAGGAGAAACACCCTACTGCCTATTTAAGTAAGGTTTTGACAGCTAAACATGTGGGTTTGTCGACATATGAAAAAGAATTCCTAGTAGTTATCAAGGCTATCAAGCAATGGCACCACTACTTAAGTGGGAGGCATTTTAAGGTACTTACAGATCACCAAAACTTGAAATATTTGCTGGAACAAAGGATCTCGACCCGTTTCCATTTGGTTATGATTTCGAAGTCATCTATAGGAGTGGGAAGGAAAACACAGCAATAAATATACTATCTAAGATTACCAGTACTGAGCTACTGACCCTAACTGTGTCACAAGTTTACACTCAGCTAATGGAGGAGATTAAAGGAAGCTAGGAAAAAGACTCCACAGTGAGATATAATTAAGAAACTAGAGGCCAAGGAACTAATTTTTGGATGCTATGAGTGGAGAGATAATTTGTTAAGATGGAAAGGAAAAGTGGTCCTTGGATTTGATCCTAAATTACGCAAGAAGGTAGTTTCAATCAGTTATGATGACCTTCAAGGGGGGCATTCAATAATTATGCCCACAATCGATAACTATTGGAAGGGCCTAAGGAGAGATGTAAGGAACTACATCAAGAATTGTACTATGTGTTAGAGAAATAAGCTAAAGAATATAGCTACGCCAGGGAAGCTACAACCTCTACCTATTCCAGAGGGGTGCTAGGATATTAGCATGGACTTTATAAAAAGACTACCTAATTAGAGGGGGAAATCCAGTATCCTAATGGTGGTGGATAGATTCAGCAAGAATGGTCATTTTATTGGACTAAAGCACCCTTTTATAGCTGTTAACATTGCTCAAGTATTCTTTGATCAAGTTTTCAAACTACACGAGATTCCTTTAAGCATTATGAGTGATCATGATCCTATATTCCTAAGTAATTTCTAGAAGAAGATGCTTTAACTACAGGGTGTAAGTCTCAATTTTTCCTCGGCCTACCACCAACAATCAAATGGACAGACTGAAGCTGTTAATAAAACTAGAAACTTACTTAAGGTGCTTATGTGGAGAGACCCTTTAAAGATGGATGGAATGGCTCTCTCTGGTAGAATGGTGGTATAACACCACCTACCATACAGCTATCAATACCAACAACTTTGAGTTACTATACGGGTATCCCTCACCTGTATATATGCCATACTTTGCTAAGGTTCTAAAAATATAGTGGTGGATCAAGTCATGCAGAATAGAGAATCAACCCTAGTAACAACTAAATTCTATCTAAGAAGAGCTCAACTCATAATGAAGCAACAATCGAAGAATTTGAAGTAGGATAGTGGGTATATCTAAAATGACAATCATATCGTCAGCATAGAGTTCAGAGAAGAGCTAATCACAAGCTCTCACCTTTATATTGAAAACCATACCAGATAACAGAGAAAATAGGGAGAGTGGTTTACCGGTTATCGCTAGCATTAGGGACGTAGATTTATTCGACCTTCCATGTGTTTTAGCTTAAGGTGTTTGACTAAAAATTGGTGTCTTCCGAGCTACCAGAGACTATCAAACGAATGGATAAGGTTCCAGAGGCGATCCTAGATCATTGAATGGTCAAGCACCATAACAAGGCGATCACTTAGCTACCGGTTCAGTGGTAAGATGGAACATCGGATGACGCCACTTGGGAATCTCTCTTTGAACTTCAGCATAAATTCCCTTATTTGAACTTTGTGAATAAGGTTCTCGAAAGGGAAGGCCTTGTTGCAAATTAGGGATTCACAACTCTAAGAAGTCCAATGACAACGTCTGGAGAAAAAGAGCTGGAGAGAAAGACGTCACTTAAAGAATAAGAAGAAAGACCAATACTCACCGTTTCTTTAGTTTATTTCTTTAATTAGAACTCAGCATTTAATGTTAGCTTGTGAGAGTCACGTGACTCTACAATAAAATATTAATAATATGTAACAGACTTGTTTGTGTTATGAAAGATTTACAATAGAAATTTGTTACTCACCTTCCCTCCCTTTCTCTTCTCTCCTTTCTCTCTCTCAATTCAGAATCGC
Source organism: Pinacopodium congolense (assembly GCA_028565735.1). Lineage (NCBI taxonomy): Eukaryota > Viridiplantae > Streptophyta > Magnoliopsida > Malpighiales > Erythroxylaceae > Pinacopodium > Pinacopodium congolense. The sequence goes on along the minus strand of JAOXYD010004626.1, from coordinate 561 downwards.
CTCCTTCCTTATTCTACAGTCGTCCATAGTTCTTAATCAACCCTCAGTTTGAATTGCAACAAGGGCAAAGAGCAGTAGGCTGTAGGGAGGTAGTCAACCTCGTCGTCTACCTACCATCACCATGTCCTAGGGAGAACAACTTACGTATATTTAAGCGTCCCTTGTGCATTACTTCTACTAGACCACGCAATTGGACATTGAAAATCTTTAGTTCCAAGTTCAAGCTAATGCTAAATAATTAAGAAAATAAGTATCTTAGAGGACATCATCTTCTCATATAATTTGGTTAAGCATATCCTAATTACTTTTATTTTAAAATATCATAAAAAGCATGAAAATTCAAAATTAATCATGTTAAATTATTACAATAATTTTGGTCCATAAAATAATTTTGATCCATAAAATAATTTCTAAACATGTAACTCTTTCATAAATAGGTACATGACAAAAACTGATTGGAAGTCAACAAATCACATGGTTGATTTGTATAAGACAAACTGATTTATTAATTTATTATATCTACATATTATTGTTTTCATTAAAAATTCATTAAAAATTATA